>JACXGM010008920.1:9536-28362 GCA_016801145.1 Umbra pygmaea | reverse complement strand
AGAGAGAGAGAGAGAGAGAGAGAGAGAGAGAGAGAGAGAGAGAGAGAGAGAGAGAGGGAGGAGGTGGGATCGAGCTCATATTTGACCAGTCACGGGCGAGAGTTTGAGTGCAGTGGGCGGAGTTTCGTGTTTCTGTCTTACGGTGGGAGAGGAGGGGACGGGGTTATGTCGCAGTTTCCTTCGGGTCGGGTTTGTTGACTGGCTTGCCCCCATTCATAGCCACCGGTTCACTGGTTGTACTTTTGCTCGGCGGGACTCCGGGAACTTTAGGCAACGTCTCCCTGACGTCATGCAACGATGGTTCCTTGTACATTGCAACTAAAGAGAAGAGGGAAAATGAGAGGGTTTGCTGTGTGTGTGTACCCACCTTACATGAACACGTGTTAGTCTTTGAGTGAGTGTGCCTTACCTTCTATAGGTTTGGGCAGGAAGTGAGCGGCAGGTTTGGTCTTTTTCACACGGTTGCCCTTCATGGCCTGACCCTCCTTGTTCAGACCCAGGAACCATGCCCTCCCAGACTCATTCTGCCTGTACAGCATCGACGAGTAGATCACATAGTAATTCTCAAACACTGACTCCTTGAACTTACACTCTGCTGTGAAAAGCTCCTACAGGACACACACACACACACACACACACAAAACAAAATAAGTCATTTTTCATCAAATATTCATCAACGGCTAAATTGCAACAAAGGAAAATTCCATCCATCCAAACATCTCATTTTATTTTTGTATAGTTTCAATCACCTGCCATGACCTTTCTCTACCTGACACTGGCTACACCCGGCCCGGTCTATTGAATGACTGAGCTTTACTGGAGTGAACCTCCAGAAGGTTCCGGGCCTAAACCTTCTCATTGAGTGAGAACATTGACATTCCTGTTAGCTGTTCTTGTCCATCAACACCACAAGAAGAGAGAGTCTCACCTGCGTGTGCCTTTGTTCCCAGTTACCATGGAAACCATGGGATGGAGAACGGGGGGGGGTTGAAGGGGGGTGTGTGCGTCTGTGTGGTTGATTGGCAATGCATTTCCCTTTCCCATTGCCCATATTGTGGTACTCATTATCATTCACATCTGGACGATTAGCACATCCGGTCTGCGTCTGAATAGTAAAACTGTGCTACAGACTGTTGCGTTCACTAGCCTATGATCTTAGTTAGAGACTGGAAGGAAAGCAGGAATGGAAGCCATTTCAGACTTGTGAAACCATGACAAACTATTTTAAAACACACAGGCTGTTGTAGAAAGACAAAACACCTGTTGTACAAAGACAAGAGCATGTTGAAGAAAAGGAACAGACTGTTCAGAGAGAGAGAGAAAAAGAGTTGTAAAAAGAAAATTAACTGTTGTAGAATGAGAAGACATTGTGTTGACTGAAGGAGAAAAAAATCAAGGGAAAGGAGGACATAGGATGAGAGAAGCACGACCAATCGCCCAGCGAGGATGATGTACCAACAGAGCCATGTGGGACTTCAAATTTGATTGCCTTTAAATTAAATACTGTTTTTAATCATCTAAAATATAAAACGTCAACTTAACTGCAAATATTAACCCTATAATTACCTATAACTCTTAACCCTGAACCTAACTTAGCTTTAATGCCTAAACCTAACCCTAATTGAAACCCTAAAGGGTATTTTTAGCTGAAAGATTAAAAAATCTTAAGCCCCCCCCACAAAAAAACGCCTTTTTGAAGAGGACAGAAAAAAATCCTATTTTTACTAAATAAATTAATTTAACCTCAACCCCAGAAATCTAACCCCCAAGCGCACATCCTAATTCCTAATTCCCAAACCCAATTGTATTTTTTACTCCAAGCCTAAAACTTGAGAAAGAAATTGGATATTTTAACGGGGACAGGAAAAGGTATGAATGAAAAGGCTTAGGTTTAACCACAGTTCGGTGACATTTTTGTCCTAATGTATACAGTACAACATTTTCACCAACTTACACAAACACACAGACAAACACAGGTGTTTAGAATTTCAGAAATTGACGATATCAAAAACTGACTGTGAACTGTTCATGTGTTGCTATATACACCTGAGGTTAGACCAGCAGTAGGGCTGATCTGAAATCAGTATTTAAAGCAGAAACTGACCTGTACCTGCACTGTTCCCACACAGCCATCTGGTCCCTGCAGAGAAGGGCTTTCTTATTGTTTCCTCTGTTCTAGAGAGGCTAGTGAGTGTGTGTGTATATGTGTGCGTGTGTGTCTGATTGTGTGTGTGTCTGCGTCTGTTTGTGTGTGTGTCCTGCAGTGAGTGGGTGTGTGCGTTGGTACTCATTATCACACTGCTAATTACCCAGGGGAATTGTGGGTAAACAAATAAAGCGACAGAGAGGAAAGAGTGTGAGCAAAAGGAGGGCTGGAAAACAACAGAAATAAAAGCACTGCGGAGGAGAGACTTAAAGGAGACCGCTATGGATGGAGCGTTTCAGTCTAAAAAGGCAGTCTGTAGTTTATTTCTGGCGAAGGATCCAATTAAACTTGGAGACTCAAATAGCTGCCTGTCAAAATTGGGGTGTAGCAAAGCCTATAGATATCCTAGTCTTGAATTACACAGATTTGATTGTATGCATATTGTGTACTTTACAAATATTTTTGAAACATTATAAAAGTCTTGGCATCTATTAGGTTGAAAACAATTTGTAAGTAAGCAACCTTCCTTTGCCATTTATCATAGTAGGATAACAGGATGCAGCAGTAATCTGAATGTTGGAATTGAAATAACAAGTGAAAGTGATATGAGAAATTATAAAATGAAGCGATTGGATGGAAGAATCCAGCATGCACAACAAGCCCGGTCCACAGGATCAACGCTCCTCTCTCATTGCTTTACAGACAGTTGCACTTTGCACTTGATTGAAAGATGAGTGCTGGCACAAAATTATTGCTATCCTTGCTAAAGATATGCAAAAAAGGTCTATAGAAAATGAAGATGAATGCCAATGTTAATTCATATAACATACAAACACTATATAGCCTATAGCAGTGGTCCTCAAACCCTTCCATGGAGGGCCTAGTGTATGCTGGTTTTTGGTCTTTATCTTCAATTAGAGCATAATTAGGACCTAGACTGCCAGGTGAGGGGAGATACTAACCAATTAGTGAGCTACTCCAGCAGTCTTATACAAGGTAAAAGCGAAAACCTGCATACACTAGGCCCTCCATGGAAGGGTTTGAGGACCACTGACCTAAAGAATGTGGGCACCTGGCCATCACACCCATGTTAGCTTGTTGGACATCCCATTACAAAACCATGGGCATTAATATGGAGTTCGCCCCCCCCCTTTGTAGCGATAAGAGACGCCACAAGGCTTTCCACAACATTTTGGAGTGTGTCTGTGGGAATTTGTGCCCATTCAGCCAAAAGAGCATTCGTTAGGTCATGCACTGATGTTGGATGTGAAAGCCTGGCTCGCAATCACTGTTTTAATTTATCCCAACGGTGTACAATGGGTTGAGGTCAAGTTCCTCTACACCAAATTCATCAAACCATGTATTTATGGACCCTGCTTTAAGATGGAATGGGAAGGGCTTTTCTCGAACTATTGCCACAAAGTAGCACCCAATTGTCTAAAATGTTTTTGTATCCTGTAGCATTTAGATCACCCTTCACTGGAACTGAGGACCTACTGTAGCCCAACCCTGATAAACAGCCTCAGATCATTATACATTCTCCACATTAGTAGGGGTGTCCACATACTTTCGGCCATTTAAATCAAATCATAGTCTGTAAAATGTCCAACTGTCTGACTACTTGGCACACCCTTAGCATAAAGGAAATAGTAGCCGCTACATTCCAGGAGTACTGTATCATTAGATTTTCCTACAGTTGCTGAAGGCAACTGTGCTTAAACTGTACTTAAAGAATGACCAGCCCCCCCACAAATTTCTGAGCACCCTTTTCCGTCACTGAAGATCTTTAATCCGGAACATCAACCTAGGTGGGTTGGGGTATGTGGACAGTACTTTTACAAAACAGGTAACTATTGTAACATCTTTGGATACAAATTGGGAAACAATCTAGTGGTGAGCTTCGCTGGTTAGTCCAGAACAGATACAATTCTGGGTTCACTGCTAAAATGACATTAAGTGACTGACTGCCACATCATATGACCTATGCTATAAAAACATTATAAAAAAAGGTTCTCAAAGGAACGCTTCAGACCACTAAACAGCTCAAAATCATGTTTCTGTCATCACAGTCATTAAAAACACCTCAGTGTGTTCAGTAATTCCCAACTCGGCCACCGTAAATTTTCCAAAAACCTGTGGTTACGTTACTCTGGAAATCCAGAGTTCTCGCTAGAGCACAATTTGAATTTGCTCAGCAAGTCACTCTGGCATTCAGTTATGATGCTCATGAACTATGCCCTTGTAGCCGAGCTGTACCAATCACATCAGTGTATCTGATATTGGCGTGCCAGAGGCGAGCAAAACAGATGATGACCACCCTGCTACGTCAAAGTCATTAGTAAACATTGCAAGATGGCTATGGATGAACACCAGTTGTTTGAAACGGCTTTGGCCGCTACAATAAACAAGTTAGACTTGGCTTTTAATCTAAAAGAGGAACAGAAGACGGTCCTCAAATTGTTCCTTTGCAAAAAGGACGTTTTTGCTGTTCTGCCGACTGGAAAAGGCAAGAGTTTCATCTACCAGATAGCTCTACTGGTAGCTAAGCGTACAGAGCGTATTGTTGTGATTGGTCATAGTGTTCAGTAGCGGTTTTTGGCACGGGCGAACCGGGCAGCCGCCCTGGGCAGATTTTTATTTTTATGTCACGTGGGGGCAGCACAAGCACTTAAAAAATATCCTCTGCGATGCAAAGCTTTTTTCTATTATCTATCATTTCACTGTGTGTGGAATTGGCGCCTGCTCCAGCTGCTTTGCACATAAGCTGCATGAGACGGGGAAAGGGGCGCTGGAGGTGGAACGGAAAGTCCACTGTATTCACCCTATTTTCAATCGAAATCCGGGCGGAGGTTGTTAGAGTTTTCTTGTAATACTTCTGGCTACTGCTTACGGTCATTAATTCTCAGCTCCCCGCTTGCATTAACATTTCTGATTAACTATATATTTTGATTACATAACAACACTTTTTGGGAAAGGTTTTTTCTTAAATCAGGAATTTTATGTTCAGTGAAAAAATGCCACAATAATTGGCAGAAAACTGTTCCTACAGCAGCAGTGTTTTGATTACCGACCATATTTACGAAGCGAGTGCAGTTGTGAGGCGCTTTGCGATTTGCACACACCACCTAAAGACGACGAGGTGCTATGTGTGTTCATATAACTTTGTTGACAAGAGGTCGACTAAAGATCACCGTTTCCCAGAGAAGTGGCTGGGCTATGATGCTCCAGTGAGGATAAGACCTCTCGTCAGGATGTCAACACACTCAGGTAGCCTGTACCATAGATTTCTATGGCCTGTACCAACTAACTAATCCACGTTACAGTTCTGTAATTAATATTTGTTGTTTCGTCACAAATGGGTTGTCATGCAAAAGTTTCTCAACTTCACAGGCTAACTAGCTATCTAGCTATGTTAATGTTCATTGTAAAAGTCTCCAAAATCAAAACTGAGCTAGAACAGTACTCATAGGTAAAACCACTGTAGCAATACAACACCTGCTGTTGGGCTAAATCGGTGGTTCTCAAACTGTGGTACGTGTACCACTGGTGGTACTTGGAGTGTGTATGTGTGTGTGTGTGTGTGTTGAGGGGGTATGCCTAGGCTACAAGACAACTGGACAACTGCAATTTAATGTAATTTTAATATTTCTGATAATCTCTAAGTAGGCCTATGTTAGGGCTAGGCGATATGGACCGAAATGAGTATCTCGATATATTTTTTGGCTTTAACGACTAACGATATATATCTCGATATTTAGTTATTTTAAAAGTTTGGAAAATGTGTACACATGTAAAGAAAAAAAGTGGATTTTCTTTATTAAAATTAACAAGTGAAGAATTGCACTTTCTCTGACAAAGAGGTGTGCAAGACACAGACATTGTTTTGGAACATTTACCAATCTCTGTCAATTTAATATTAAAATGTATTTTAGTAAAAGAGTAATGCTCAATAATATTAGATGTGGTGAGTAAGTATGACAAATATGTCAGCTCTATTTTGTATGCAGAGGTTCTCAATCTATTTGGCATGTTGCCATGACAGTGGCTAACAGTGGGTCACATGAATAAAGAAACAATATGAAATAATTATATATTTATATAGTTATATAGACAGGATTGTGGGCCCAATTTCAGTTGTCCAAAAATGCAGGTTGAGAACCACCGCTTACCTAGGCTACTGGTGATTGCAAATTAACTGCTTATTTTAAACACTTCTTTTTTGTTAAGGTCATATCCTGCTCAAAAGCAAACTCGAATATACCAACAAAACTCTATATATCGCACAGCCCTAGTCTATGTGTTATGTTCCCCCTGCTATGTGCTTTGAGTAATGTGCCAATATACTGTCTGACTAGCCATACGGCTGAGGATGAGCCTTGGTCGGGGGGGGCACTCGAAGGGGGTCTCGCCCAGGGTGTGATTCAATCTAGAACCGCAACTGGTAGTGTTATCCAATTGCGTGCAGTGAGATTTTCAAATGCATGCTTGGTGCCGCCTCTCGAGTTGGTCCATTTTTATTAGTCAATGCCAGACCCTTAATCTTTCGGATTTGGGACTGGATTTCCAGGCTATGGTTAAGTCACTGCAACATTTTTGAAAATACATCCAGATCTGTTCATTTGACTTCCTGATATTTTTGACATTTTTTTTTCTCCCATTGCCTCAATTAAAAAAATCTGCTCAATTCAAATCTAACATTTTGTATTTTGAAAAATGTTGAAGTGATGTCACCAAAGGTTTATGGAAAATGTACGGTGGCCGTGTTGGAAATTACCAATTGAGCTGAGAAGGTGTATTTAGTGAATGTCAAGTCGGAAACATGACCGACAATGATTGAGGTGCTTAGGGGTCTGTAGCGTTCCTTACATTTGTCCCTATAGTGTCACATAGAGAAGACACAGGATGCTTGGTTATGAAGCTCTATTCATGTAAGAGGTGACAGATGGTACTGTTTGAGTTAGAAAAACATCCTGCCATTCCAGGTGTTGTATTTAGAGATGGGATAAGCCTTTACCTTGTTTTCTTCTGTTTGCCTTGTTCTCAGTAGTCCAGCCATTATTCTGTTAGTGTGGTTGCGGGTGACTGTGGGATGTTGTGAACATTATGAGATGAAACCTGAGGGTTTGTGTCTTCTTTTGGTGGGTGTGTTTCGTCTCCTAGTCCTATGTAGTGTTCTCTGTGCTGTGCTTCTGTCCTTTTCTGTGTGTTTGTTCTGTTCAGTTTGTGTGTCTCCCACAGGTGGGGCCAATTCAGTCATCAAGCAGTCCAATCATCACCTATCACCGGCTCCTCCCCCACGTTACCCGGTGCAGCTGAGTCCAATCACCGTACCCCATCACACCCTTCTGTTTTGTATAAAATGTATCATTTGTTTGTCAGTCTCACTCTTTCTTGTTTGGTCTATGCTTGAGTGTTGTGGTTTATGTTTGGTAGTGGTTTAGGCCACTGTGTATTTGAATCTCCCTCTGCTTTTGAAGCGTGAGCTCTTGTGGTCTGTGTTTAGTGTGTGGTTAATTCTGTAGTGGGTTTTTGCACAGACAGTATTGTTATTTGAGGGGGAGCTTTATTTGGTAATTCAGTACTGTCTCTCAGTATGTATGGTTGTGTTTGTGGTGGGCTTAGCATTGTAGAGTATTGCATTGAACCTTGGGTGTTGTGTATATATTAGGAATTGCCATAAGAGGGAGAGCTGTTGTGTTCATTGTCCGTTTATCATTATTGTTTTTGTTAACTATTTCCTTATTTTTCTATTTGTTCACAGGGAGGAGTAGTTCAGAGCTGCTCCGGAGTAGCGACTCCCCTGTTATTCACACTAGCCAGGTCTGGGTGGACCACCCACTGTAAGTTTGGTTAGGGCGCCTTGAACGTGTGCCAGCGTAATTTAGTGTTTTGTGTTTGGAAGATAGGACAGGTTAGGGGGTGGGGGAACTTTAGTTATTTTCTTTGTTTTTGTACCGTCCAGTTCTCCTCATTTCCCCTACAGTTTTACCGTGGCAAATAAAAGCATGTGTTTATACGGTACACTCTAAAAACAAAAAGGTTCTAAATAGCACTAAAAGTGGTTAATGGCTTGTAATCATAGGGGAACCACTTTAAGTGCAATATAGCACCTATCTTTAAAAATGGTGCCATGTAGAACCATAAGAGGTGCCATATAGCACCTTAAGCACCTCAAAGAACCGCTGAAGAACTGCTGAAGAACCGCTGAAAAAGTAGTGTTGCTATATAGCACCATAACCATTTAAAGAACCTGTTAAGCCCAGTTTGGTTCTTCAGTAGTTCTTCAGCGGTTCTTAGGGGTGGTTAAGGTGTTATATTGAACCTCTTATGGTTCTACATAGCATCATTTTTAAAGGTAGGTGCTATATAGTACTTAGTGGTTCCCCTATGATTACAAGCCATGAACCACTTTTAGTGCTATTTAGAACCTTTTGTTTATAGAGTGTACTCCGCTGTCTCCGTGTCCTTGCTTGCACCTACGACCCCATACTTCTGTTGCCGACCGCAGGGTGTCCTTGGACAGTGGGGTCCCTCACGCGGAGCTGAATGTAACGCTATAGGAGAACCCTTTTGTCACTTATAGAACCCTTTCGCAATCCATGTATAATCCACTGTGGAAAGGGTTCTATATGTAAAGTGTTCTTCTGGGAAATATAAGAAGGGTTACCCTATGGGAACAGCAGAAGAAACCTTTTTGGATTATTTTTTAAGAGTGTATGACTAGCCAAGATGTCTAGAACACTACATTTCCCATGGTATATCGTCTGTTGTTGTTTACATAAGCCCTGACAGCTGTGTTGGCATGACAACTGGGGGGCAGTACCAATCGGGAGTCATGTAGACATTGTCAGTTACATGAAATATGATTGATTTCCATCTCTTGCGATGCACCGCATCTACCTTACTGGCTAATCCCTGAGGGACTGCACACGGAGCTACCCAGATTAAACGTTGTAAGCAAAATAGTGTCCAGATAGCTTGGAATGGCGTGGGCTTTAAACATGGAGAGTTATGCAGTAGCATCCTGCTTTTTGTATTTTGTCTTGTCGTCGTTTAGTACAGATCACACATGCTCTTCCTTTCAACTCCACACCTTTTATCTCGACAATCTGTCCAGTCTCTGTCTCCAAACCTACAGTACACATCAAAAACAATTGTTGTCACACACACATGTATGCACACACTTTATGTACACACACATACACAAACACTTCACCTGTACACACAGGCACATCGTGGGCAGAACCGTACACATACTGACTGCAGTGAGAGATGTGGCTACCTATGTCGGCCTGGTGCCGTACCCTTTGATGTGAGGATGAAGAGCACTGAAAGTGACATACACACACCTGGTGTTCACTCCCTATCAACTGGTAAAGGTCTGCCAGAAAGCAGATGCTCTGTATTAAGGAAGAGAGAGAGAGAGAGAGAGAGAGAGAGAGAGAGAGAGAGAGAGAGAGAGAGAGAGAGAGAGAGAGAGAGAAAGAAAGAGAGAGAGAGAGAGAGAGAAAGAAAGAGAGAGAAAGAGAGAGAGAGCCTTATGGTTATTGTATTCACCACTAAATAAGCCAAAAACAACCCCCCATAGCTCCATGTCATTCTAGTGGAAATGCCACTCCCAGCATGTCTTCACTAATACAACAGTGGGTGTAGGCGGCAGTGGGATCGACCACATGTCACAATTCCAGTCAGTGTGGTTTATTCAGTTGTCAGCTCATCTGATTCTACAGTCCCGGGTGGGAGTTAGTTACTGTCTACTTGTTTATCTCTGCTCCCTTTAGATTAAACATTGTGCTGTCTTCTGTTTTCCCACAGATACCAGGGGGCAATGACATGAAGTCTACGGGTCACAGCCAAACGACATGAAGTCTACGGGTCACAGCCAAATGACATGAAGTCTACGGGTCACAGCCAAACGACATGAAGTCTACGGGTCACAACCAAACGACATGAAGTCTACGGGTCACAATGAAATTACATGAAGTCTACGGGTTACAACCAAATGACATGAAGTCTACGGGTCACAACCAAATAACATGACATCTACGGGTCACAACCAAACAACATGAAGTCTAAGGGTTACAACCAAATGACATGAAGTTTACGGGTCACAACCAAACAACATGAAGTCTTACTTGTCACAACCAAACGACATAAAGTATACGCAGGCGCGGTTCTAGCAGGGGGGCAAACAGGTTCGCCTAGCAACACTATGTTATGTCTGCAACACAAACTCTGATTTTTCCTTTCAGAATAATAGCGCTCATTTTAATTCATTTCAATAATCATTGTGAAGTCATTACAATGCTAGTGAATTGTAACCAAATGCAATTGTATGCTGTGTAAAGAAACAGAATATATGATTGTGAAAAAAAACAATCATCATGTTTTCAATGACAACGTTTCATTGAAAACAGTAACAAATACGTTATACACAGAAATTGATTGAATATATTTTCAGTGTCTCATGTGAAAATACGAGTACATTTGAAAAACATTCACTAGAGTCTGATTTATCCAACAATAGACTCATTTTAGCAACACATGAACATGGACCCACTACCCATCTATGAAATGAATTAACTATGATTATTGTAATGGATTATGAGCGCTATTACTCTGAAAGGACAAATCAGAGTTCGTGTTGCCGACATAACATGAGTCTACGGGTCACAACCAAATTACATTAAGTCTATGGGTCACAACCAAATCCTGACTGTTTCATTGTAAGTGTTGGTAGAAGAAAAAGGCTGTAAATCATAAATTATTCAAAAAATTTCTTTAGTTAAAAAATAACTTCACTGTCAGTGATTTGGCTTTTTGCACATAGCTTTTTTCAGATTAAGTGTATATATGAAACAAACAACATTTACTGTTAGCCACACCTAGCCTTCACATTGTCCATGTTAACAGGTGGTGATTGAGGCAGCTACAAAACACAATGGCCACAGATATATTTGTTCCTCTGAAGGTGTAAACACACATGGGCAGGTTACTCTCCACATACCCAAGTTTGACTCGTGACGTCCTCTTAAATTAGCAGATATATCTACATCTCACTTGTTGGAGGGCACGGTGTGTGTGTTAGTGCTTTGCCGTGTGTGTGAGACTGTGAGTGTTTTTCACACGCATCTACACACACACACAGCGCTGGTTTCCTCTTGCCCAGCGTCGTTAGTAATTAACACATACGAGATCATATTGCACCAGGCCATCTGTTGACTACAGAGACACCGAGTCTCTCTGTCTCCTGTCTTCTCCAACCAACCCGTCTTGATTGGCTGACAGATGTGTGCTGTATGATTGACATCCTCCCAATAACGGTCTTCAAAGAGCAAACACTATTCTTGGGTCTGCTATCTCTTGTCTTTGGGATTCCTCTATAATACATTCAATGCTGTTACCAATCATGTTGTATTCTTTGAAAAGCAATTCTTTGAAAAACAATGTTGTTATGTCGTACATACTATTATTAAGTAAATATCTGAATATTGCGTAAATCTCTTAATATAAAGTCTGCTCTGATTTTGAATCCTACGGCAATGAACACACAGTGTTTTTCTCCTAGTCAGCAGTGATTTTGTTTGTGTGTATGTGCCTGTGTGTGTGTATGTGTCTGTGTGTGTGTGTTTCCCTGCATCTGTCGTGCGCGTGGGACTTCCCCCATCAATAATTCAAAAGCGGCCCCCATCCCTCCGTCTCTATCTGAACAGAGAGAGAAACACAACATCACATCTCTTCTAAAAAAACAAAAAAACAAGTAAACAAGTGCCTGCCGGCTTTCCCCTCTCCAGTATAACAAGCTATTCTGTGCCTGTCACTCCCTTCGCTCCGACACGCTGAGAAGAAAGGCGAGGAAAGAGGGATATTTGGAGAAAAGAAAGGGCCGGTTCAACAATTTCAACCTTCTGTCTCTCAGACTGTTCTGGTGTGTCAGGGTTATGTGGTAATTCATATTCATGGCAGCTTCCTCCACTCACTCCCTTTCTCTCTTCATCTCCTGCTCACTCTCTCACTTCATGTCACACTCATCTCACCCACTCTCTTTCTCACTATCGCTCTCTCACACCCTTTCACTCTCTCTCTCCAGACACCCTCCTCTTAAGAAGCAGCCGAAGCTTCCTTGGCGACAAGAAGAGAGAACGAGAGAGAGAGAGAGAGAGGAAGAGGATTTGGGAGCAAACAAAAGGGCTTTTAATATGAAGCTTGCTCTGTCTCTCTGCTAGTCCTTTTACTTACAGCCCCTTATTAGCACACTATTTGTCAAAGCAGAAGCTGCAGCTGATGTAATTCCATTAGTATGTGAAGAATAAAGACCCCAAGTGGTGAACCCACAATATGAACAGTTGTTCTTCTGAGAACTGTTCTGATTATTTATCTAGGGTCATATAGTGACATGCACATCAATTCATCAATACTCAAGATAAAGAAATCTTACAGTGAAGAAACAACATTTTTCCATTCGTTTGTCTGCCCTCACGAGCTTCCAAAGCCCTGTTAGCCATTTTATTTCCATGAAGTCTATGCTTTTAGAAAAAAGGGTTCTATGGTTGTCTCCATTTTTTGATTCCACATAGAAATCTTTTGGTTTCAACATAGAACCTCCTTTGGATTTCCTTTTGAATCCTGATAGGGTTGTACCTGCAGTATGGTTCTTAAAAGGCTTCCTCATGGGGACAGTGACAGAACCCTTTCAGAATTTAAATAACACATTTGCAGTGCAGTGCTACAGTCTCTGTCAGTCTGAGGTAATCAGCAGCTGTACACTCACCTAAAGGATTATTAGGAACACCATACTAATACTGTTTGACCCCCTTTCGCCTTCAGAACTGCCTTAATTCTACGTGGCATTGATTCAACAAGGTGCTGAAAGCATTCTTTAGAAATGTTGGCCCATATTGATAGAAGAGCATCTTGCAGTTGATGGAGATTTGTGGGATGCACATCCATGGCATGAAGCTCCCGTTCCACCACATCCCAAAGATGCTCTATTGGGTTGAGATCTGGTGACTGTGGGGGCCATTTCAGTACAGTGAACTCATTGTCATGTTCAAGAAACCAATTTAAAATGATTCGAGCTTTGTGACATGGTGCATTATCCTGCTGGAAGTTGCCGTCAGAGGATGGGTACATGGTGGCCATAACGAGATGGACATGGTCAGAAACAATGCTCAGGTAGGCCGTGGCATTTAAACGATGCCCAATTGGCAATAAGGGGCCTAAAGTGTGCCAAGACAACATCCCCCAAACCATTACACCACCACCACCAGCCTGCACAGTGGTAACAAGGCATGATGGATCCATGTTCTCATTCTGTTTATGCCAAATTCTGACTTTAACATCTGAATGTCTCAACAAAAATTGAGACTCATCAGACCAGGCAACATTTTTCCAGTCTTCAACTGTCCAATTTTGGTGAGCTCTTGCAAATTGTAGCCTCTTTTTCCTATTTGTAGTAGAGATGAGTGGTACCCGGTAGGGTCTTCTGCTGTTGTAGCCCATCCACCTCAAGGTTGTGCGTGTTGTGGCTTCACAAATGCTTTGCTGCATACCTCGGTTGTAATTTCAGTCAAAGTTGCCCTTCTATGAGCTTGAGCCCATTCTCCTCTGACCTCTAGCATCAACAAGGCATTTTTGCCCACAGGACTGGCACATACTCAATGTTTTTCCCTTTTCACACCATTGTTTATAAACCCTAGAAATGGTTGTGCGTGAAAATCCCAGTAACTGAGCAGATTGTGAAATACTCAGACCGGCCCACCTGGCACCAACAAACATGCCACGCTCAAAATTGCTTAAATCACTTTTCTTTCCCATTCTGACATTCAGTTTGGAGTTCAGGAGATTGTCTTGACCAGGACCACACCCTTAAATGCATTGAAGCAACTGCCATGTGATTTGTTGAGTAGATCATTGCATTAAGGAGAAATTGAACGGGTGTTCCTAAAAATCCTTTAGGTGAGCGTATATTTTTAGTTCAACATGTAATAAGTTTAACTTAATGACAGTATTTGATATATTAATGCTGTGATATACATAATGTATGGTGTTTTGTGTAAATTCAGGGGGAACCATTGTATGATATGTAGCAAACTTAACCAAACATATGGTACTGTACATAAAATACTTTACATTAAAAATATATAGCTCTAATGCACCAATATCATATGGCATATACCACTTCATAAAGCATATAGCTCTGAGTATAAACACTGTACACTGCTCCTAAACACATATAACAGGGTCCTTCAACCTTTTTTGTCCAGGGACAAACATAATATTAATTAGAAATGCTCTCAAATTGAAAGAATGTGCTCTGGAATAAAACGCCATACCCCCACCCATGCCATTAGTCAATGCAGGGAACCCCTAAATATGTTGTCCCACGTAGCTGATGAGAATGTATACGCTCAATGTACTGTAAGTCACTCTGAGCATCAAGTAAATTAAATGTAATTTGCCATTAGCAATTCAATACTCCTACAATCCCATTTTGCTTAGAAATGGCTTTTTTTACATTTTACATCACATCTAATCTACATTTTCATTATCTCAGAACCTCCATGCTTTCCTCTCATTATCTCAATATAAAAAACTTTTTTCAAGTATTATTTGTAATTTATGAAGAATAATAATATTAATTAATACTTTTTGGGGATCTTCTCAAAGCCCGCTTGCAGTTGCTCCAAGGACCCCGTGGAGGCCACGGACCTCATGTTGAAGACCGCTGACATGTACCACTGAATATTGTACAGTATACTGCTTGACCGAGCATATCTCACTGTGTACTGTATAAGCACTGTATAACGCTGAATTAATCATAGTATGCTATATTATAGTACACAAACACTGGACACCACTCCATTAAACACATGAGACTACACCAGCACAATAGAGTGCTTGATAAATTATACAGCACTGTACAGAAATGCTCTGAAATGCTCCATTTTGCATATGGCACTGTTCGCTGCTCCATTAAACATATGGCACTGCAAAACAACCTATACTGATTAATTTAACTTATAGCACTCTACAACCCCAATTCCAAAAGATTTGGCAAAGTATGGAAAATGCAAAAAAACAAACAAAAACAATTTAAAATGTTAAATTCACTCTGTACTATATTAATTTATTTTTGAAAAAAATACACACTCATTTTAAATCTGACGACTGCAACACACTCCAAAAAAGTAGGGACAGTCCACGGTTTACCACTGTGTAACATCACCTTTTCTTTTAATAACACTTAGTCAGCATTTGGGCACTGAAGACACCAGTTGGTTCAGTTTAGCAAGCAGGATTTACCCATTCATCCATTATGCATGTCTTTAGCTGCACAACTGTATGGGGCCTTTGTTGCCTTATTTTGTGCTTCATAATGCTCCACACATTCTCAATCTGAGACAGGTCAGGGCTGCAGGCAGACCATGCTAGCGCCCGCACTCTCTACTTATGCAACCATGTGCTCGTAATCCGGGCAGAATGTGGTTTGGTGTTGTCCTGCTGGAAAATGCAGGAAAGTCCCTGGAAAAGACGACATCTGGATGGCAGCATATGTTGCTCCAAAATGTTTACATATATATGTCTGCAATAATGGTGCCCTCACAAATGTGCAAGTTACCCATGCCATGGGCACTGACACACCTCCATACCATGACAGAAACTGGCTTCTGGACCTGATGCTGATTACAGCTCTTTTTCCTTTTTGGCCCAGAGAACCCAACAGCTGTTTTGTCCAAACACTATTTGAAATGTTGACTCATCAGACCACAAAACACTATTCCACTCAAATAAGAGATGTTGGCAGACCATCTGGACAGTGTTGGTACATGGCTTCTGCTTTGTATACTGCAGTAAAGCCTTAACTTGCATCTGTGGATGCAACGGCAAATGGTGTTGACTGACAAAGGTTTACCAAAGTATTCCCGACGGTTTTTAAGACAGTGACATCGGAATGATCAGGGATCAGGCACATTCAGAAGTGGTCTTCGGCCTTGCCCTTTACACACCCAGATTTGACCAGATTCTTTGAGTCTTTAATTATATTGTGCACTGTCGAAGGTGAAATGCCCAAAATCCGACTGATTTGTCTTTGGGGAATGTTGTTCTCAAAGTGTTGGATTATTCGCTGAAGCATCTGTTGGCAGATTGGCGAGCCTCGACCCATCCTTGCTCTTGAAGGACTAGGCCTTTTTTGGAGGCCTCTTATATACTATGATTAAAAGATTGCCTCTTTTTTCACATCACCTTCTTTTTTCAACTTGTCACATCGCTATTGGTCCTAAATTGCCCCTGTCCCAACTTTTTTGGAATGTGTGTTGTTTGTAGAAGTCAAAGTACATTTTCAAATCACTCCTCTTTATTTTTATTAGCATCTTCCTTACTGTCCCAACTTTTTTGAAATTGGGGTTGAACAACAACACTATATTACTCTTTGTTAAACGTATAGCACAGTAAACAAACACTTTAGCACCACTCCATTCCATTAAAGATTAAAATGTATTAACTCACAACTGTAAGTAACTCTGGAAATGAATGTCTGCTAAAATATCTAAATGGAAGCAGCACTATTTTAAAAGAGTGATTTTCAAGAATATAAGCAATTTGGAGAAACTGACCATGAAAAAAGGTGTGGATGTTGTCCCCTGTTTAATAATTAAAATTACTGTTAAAAATGCAGAATGATTTTGTCAAAGAAATTGTTAATAAAATGACTAAATTAATATTGGGTCAGAAGTGAAAACTGTTTTAATGTGGGTCCTAAGGGCAAACCCTTTAACCATGACTGAGCTATAGAACATGTGGCTAAATGCATCGTTATCATGAATGACCCATCCAGGCTGTACACACAGGCCAATCCAGATCTCTGTACATAAATTGGATTTTTGACCAATCATATCAGCTCTTTAAAGATAAGGATTACTCTGCCTGTATGAATGTAGCTCTGGATAGTCATATCCGTCAGTTTCGACAGAAATACAGCAGATTATTAAGGAAAATGGAGAAAGGTCATAGAAATGAACGCTCGATTAAACATCCCAAAAATAAATAATCAACCCCAACATGGATGCTGGCTGACTCAAATCATGCTCCGATGGGGTGTGTACTTACAGACGAGTAGAGGTGTCCCTCTCCGTTCATGGCGATGTACAGCCCCGTCTTGACCGACTGAATTGCCACCACACGGAGGCCCACTGGGATGAGATTGAACAGAGCTGAGGGACGAATCACAGTAAGGATCATGAACATGAGCATGTCCTGTTCCTGTCGTAAAAACCTGGGTTAAAATCCTGACTGCTCCCACCTCACTTTATCCCCTCTGAATACAGCAGAATAATTCTGTATACACTTATATTGTATATTATGTGTGTTTGTGTTTTTCATCAGAGAAATATCTCAGGCATCTTCTCTGAAATCATATCGCTGACGTTCGTCTATCATGGGCTGTGTGTGTGTCTGCATGTGTGTGTATACTTCTGTATGCACCCTTATAACATTCAGACACTCAACCAAAGCTTGGTCACATTGTGCGCCACACACATGCCTGTAATAGATTGATAACTTTGAATAAGTGACTCACTAAACAGGCGCTCACATCCAGATGAACCTACAGTTCAGCATCCATCTTAAGACAGCAAGGAGGGCCAACCACACAACATGCAATTTCACGGGTGGGTGTCAAGAAATGGACGAGACAGGACGTGTGTTATTGTACGCACTTGGCAGCGTTGTGCAAATGCGTTTCAGACATCACAGAGCCATGGTTAACTGCATTGGTGTGTGTCAACTGTCATCTGTCTGTTTGACTGTTTGAAAAGCTGTTATCGGAAAGAATAAAATGGCTGTCTGTGGAGAGAGGGAGGTTGCCACTCAGTCACTGTGTTTGTGTGTGTGTATATATGCGTGCGTGCATGTGCGTATACTGTATGTGTGTTTGGACTCACAAGAGTTAGTGCCGTCATCTTTGGTCCCATCCAGACATCCATCTGGGTTCATCTGCAAGTAGTACCCCTGCCTGCAATACAGCCTGGTCACAATACCCTTGAGCTGTGGATCTACAAACAGAAAGGCCGAGAGACATGGAGGGAGAGAGAGAGAGAGAGAGAGAGAGAGAGAGAGAGAGAGAGAGAGAGAGAGAGAGAGAGAGAGAGAGAGAGAGAGAGAGAGAGAGAGAGAGAGAGAGAGAGAGAGAGAGAGAGAGAGAGAGAGAGATGGGATTAGTGTGATTGTCATTAAAATGTTGGCTGGCTTCAGTGGGAAAGTTCTAGAGGATCAGAAGGATTCTTTTATCTCCATGGCGATATCAGTTCGGGTATTCACACAAGAAAGCGAGGAGACAGACCGGAGCTTGCCAGAAAACGCTTCTCACCTCAAACACGTCTAAGAATGACAGGCTGTGCGTGCAAGCCAGTCCAACACACACAAACACACACACTCCCGACGCTAAATAATTTTCTACTCCGAGAAACAGGTAAGCGGGAATTGAGGAAACAGAGGGCACAAGTTTTACCAAGCCTCAACATGGTGGACAGGACTGGTCTTGGAGGGCAAAGATTAGAACTGAGGAACAGACGAACAGGAGACACAGGATCAGCTTACCCAAATCAAAATCAAAATTCCTGATTCTATTTACCTAATGACAAATGGTCAATGCGCACACACACACACACACACACACAC
>JACXGM010008919.1:6310-28354 GCA_016801145.1 Umbra pygmaea | reverse complement strand
GCCAATTACAGGGGTATCACACTTCTCAGCCTCCCTGGTAAAGTCTACTCTAAGGTGCTGGAAAGGAGGGTTCGGCCGATAGTCGAACCTCAGGTTGAAGAGGAACAATGTGGATTCCGTCCTGGTCGTGGAACAACGGATCAGCTCTTTACTTTCGCAAGGATCCTGGAGGGGGCCTGGGAGTATGCCCATCCTGTCTGCATGTGTTTTGTGGATTTGGAGAAGGCGTATGACCGGGTCCCCCGGGAGATACTGTGGGAGGTGCTGCGGGAGTATGGGGTGAGGGGGTCCCTTTTTAGGGCCATCCAATCTCTGTATGACCAAAGCGAGAGCTGTGTCCAGGTTCTCGGCATTAAGTCGGACTTGTTTCATGTTAGGGTTGGTCTCCGTTAGGGCTGCGCTTTGTCACCAATCCTGTTTGTAGTATTTATGGACAGGATATCGAGGCGTAGTCAGGGTGGGGATGGGTTGCAGTTCGGTGGGCTGAGGATCTCATCGCTGCTTTTTGCAGATGACGTGGTCCTGATGGCATCATCGGCCTGTGACCTTCAGCACTCACTGGATTGGTTCGCAGCCGAGTATGAAGTGGCTGGGATGAGGATCAACACCTCCAAATCTGAGGCCATGGTTCTCAGCAGGAAACCGATGGATTGCCTACTCCAGGTAGGGAATGAGTCCTTACCCCAAGTGAAGGAGTTCAAATACCTTGGGGTCTTGTTCGCAAGTGAGGGAACAATGGAAAGGGAGATTGGTTGGAGAATCGGCGAAGCGGGGGCGGTATTACACTCATTGTATCGCACCGTTGTGACGAAAAGAGAGCTGAGCCAGAAGGCAAAGCTCTCAATCTACCAGGCTACCAGTTTTTGTTCCTACCCTCACCTATGGTCATGAAGGCTGGGTCATGACCAAAAGAACGAGATCCAGGGTACAAGTGGCCGAAATGGGTTTCCTCAGGAGGGTGGCGGGCATCTCCCTTAGAGAAGGGTGAGAAGCTCAGTCATCCGTGAGGATCTCAGAATAGAGCCGCTGCTTCTTTGCGTCGAAAGGAGCCAGTTGAGGTGGTTTGGGCATCTGGTAAGGATGCCCCCTGGGCGCCTCCCTAGGGAGGTGTTCCAGGCATGTCCAGCTGGGAGGAGGCCTCGGGGAAGACCCAGGACTAGGTGGCGAGATTCTATCTCCAACCTGGCCTGGGAACGCCTCGGGATTCCCCAGTCGGAGCTGGTTAATGTTGCTCGGGGAAAAGGACGTTTGGGGTCCCCTGCTGGAGCTGCTGCCCCCGCGGCCCGATCCCAGATAAGCGGATAAAAATGGATGGATGGATAGATGGAAAATGGATGGACGTGGTGTTTCAATAGAAAGTGGTTAAAAGCACTTTTAAAAGAAAGTGAGTAAATAATTAACATTTTAGTCATTTAGCTGGTACTCTTATCTAGAGCAACTTATAGCAAGTACAGGGACATTCCCCCAAAGCATCTTAGGGTAAAGAACACAACGACAGTTGACACAGTCAGTTCCGACTACAAGTCTGACTCCCGAACCACTAAGCCATCTGCACCCCAATAATGGTTTGGATTATCTCCATTCCCGTGGGTCCAATAAATATCAATCTGGTTATATTTATCTTAATTATTGTTTTTTCATGAACTGCCCTCTTCAAAGTAAAATAAAAAAGGTCACATTTAAAAAAAGGTGCAATACCCTCCCCCCTCAATAAAATGTATTGACCACAGTAATAAAAATGACAAAGAAGGCCCAGCTTGTACTAAATAACAGAAAAAAGCTTAGCTGTGCCATATTCAAAAAACTTTTGTAGACAGATGAGACCAAAAGTATACATTTGGAAACCCATAAACATCCCAGAGTTTAAGACGTTCTGTACAGAGGAATGTGTTAAAATTCCCCAAAGCCGATGTGCCAGAATGATCAACAGTTACCGGAAGCATTTAGTTGTTAATGCTGCACAAGGAGGTCACGTTGGATACTGAGGTTCACATACTTTTGCCACCTACAAATATGTAATAATGGATAATTTTCCTCAATAATATTTCTGTATATTAAACTTGGTCATTTATTTACGTTTTATATTGTTGTACATAATTTGTTAAATTGGGTTCTCTATCTATTTCTTGGACTTAGATATCATGTTTTAGGTCATATTTATAGTCTGTCTTTCTGCATTCTAAAAAGTTCAGGAACTTTCAAGCACCACCGTAGAAGATGAATTTGTGGCTCAGTATGGCATAGTGGGCTTAGTCACTGCTTTGCACAACAACTACTTTATGGATCTTTACATGCTCAAAACATGACCCTGGCTTCTTCGAATTTGCCTGTACAGTGGGGAGAACAAGTATTTGATACACTGCCAATTTTGCAGGTTTTCCTACTTACAAAGCATGAAGAGGTCTGTAATTTTCATCATAGCTACCCTTCAACTGTGAAAGACGGAATCTAAAACAAAAATCCAGAATATCACATTGTATGATTTTTAAATAATGAATTTGCATTTTATTGCATGACATACGTATTTGATCACCTACCAACAAGTAAGAAGTCCAGCTCTCACAGACTTGTTAGTTTTTCTTTAAAAAGCCCTCCTGTTCTCCACTCATTACCTATATTAACTGCACCTGTTTGAACTCGTTACCTGTATAAAAGACACCTGTCCACACACTCAAACAGACTCCAACCACTCCACAATGGCCTAGACTGTGTAAGGTCTGCGTAAGGGCAGCAGGGATAAAATTGTAGACCAGCGCAAGGCTGGGATGGGCTACAGGACAATAGACAAGCAGCTTGGTGAGAAGGCAACAACTGTTTGCGCAGTTACTAGAAAATAGAAGATGTTCAAGATGATGGTCAATCTACCTCGGTCTGGGGCTCCATGCAAGATCTCACCTCGTGGGGCATCAATGATCATGGGGAAGGTGAGGGATTAGCCCAGAACTCCACAACAGGACCTGGTCGATGACTTGACCAGAGCTGAGACCACAGTCTCAATGAAAACCATTAGTAACACACTACGTCGTCATGGATTTAAAACCTGCAGAGCACACAAGGTCCCCTTGCTCAAACTAGCACATGTCCAGGCCCTTCTGAAGTTTGCCAATGACAATCTGGATGATCCAGAGGAGGAATTGGAGAATGTCATATGGTCTGATGAGACAAAAGTAGAACTTTACGGTCTAAACTCAACTCGCTGTTTTTGGTGGAAGAAGAAGAATGAGTACAACCCCAAGAACACCATCCCAACCATGAAGCATGGAGGTGGAAACATCATTCTATGGGGAAACTTTTCTGCAAATGGGACAGGACGACTGCACCGTATTGAGGGGAGGATGGATGGGGCCATGTATCGCGAGATCTTGGCCAACAACCTCCTTTCCTTAGTAAGAGCATTGAAGATTGGTCGTGGCTGGGTCTTCCAGCATGACACCGACCCGAAACACAGAGCCCGGGCAACTAAGGAGTATCTAAAGATCCTGGAGTGGCCTAGCCAGTCTCCAGACCTGAACCCAATAGAAAATCTTTAGAGTGAGCTGAAAGTCCGTACTGCAGTGACAGCCCCAAAACATGAAGGGTAGGGATGTCATGAGAACAAATACTACCGAAAACTTCCAGTTCTAAAATTACAAAACACCAATGATGCCCATTTTTTGAAGCACCATAGGCACCATTAACAAAGATGCCTTTATTTTTTTGAGCAGTGTATGTTTATCCAGAAATGTAGCATTAAAACAAATGCAATTCTATATTATAGTACCTGCCAGAAATGCCAACGATACAGTATGCCTTCATTTCACACGTATAATTTCATGTAGTGCAGTAGGTACATAAAAATATTCATGTCACAAAATTTCAATGGTATGTTCCCCGAGCCACAAAATGTATAATGTCCTTGCAATGAGTTGCTTCTTCAAAACTCGACAGTTAGCTAACAGTTTAAAGTTTTCCTGAAGAAACACAAGGCATAACTTTTCTTGGGTTTGACGAAGAAACTTTACTTTTTCTACTGTAAAACTGTAACAAAAGACAAACAGTAAGATGACACCAATACAGATACCCAAAGTACAGTACAAACATACAACTTGTAGCAACAACAAATGCTGAGACATAACTAATAGCCATGCTAACTATCAATTAAGTGGTTTAACACTAGAAACTCCTATATACAAAAGACATGTCAAGTAAAATTCCTTTTAACATTCGTTTTTAGTAATATATACAGTACTTACGGACAAATAGTGTCCAAGGCAACAATGTAGTAAGAAGAAATGTGGCAGGAAAAAAACAGCACTGGCACTCTGCTCTGTAGCACACTCAATTATCTTCTGATGGAAATTTACAACAAAAAATGAAACTTAAACTAAGGCTATTACTGCTGTTTGGCCAAAAGGGGACACTGTTGCAAACATAATTAGGCTGAAAAACCAAACTTTTCTTAATTTACTTTAGAAAGGTCAGAACAAAATGACTTAACCCCAGTCCTCAGCAGTCCAATCCCTGTACCTTTTGGAGAATATCAGTCTGTCCCGGATGTTTTACCTGGAGAGAAGTGGCATATTTGCTGCCGTTTTTTAAACACCAGGTCTTCCTCCAAAATTCCTCACCTCACTGTGCGTGCAGATGCACTCACACCTGCCTGCTGTCATTCCTGAGCAAGCTCTGCACTGGTGGTGCCCCGATCCTGATCAACTTTAGGAGACAGTCCTGGCACTTGCTGAACTTTATTGGGCACCCTGATGCCTTCTACACAACAGTTGAACCTCTTTCCTAAAGTTCTTGATGATCCGATAAGGTTGATTTAGGTGCAATCGTATTAGCAGCATAATCCCTGCCTGTGAAGCCCTTTTCGTTCAAAACAATGATGATGGCACATGTTTCTTTGCAGGTAACCATGGTTGACAGAGGAAGAACAATGTTGTCAAGCACCACCCTCATTTTAAAGCGTCCAGCCTGTTACTCTGACTCAATCAGCATGACAGAGGGATCTCCAGCCTTGTCCTCATCAACACTCACCTGTGTTAACGAGACAATCACTGACATTATGGCAGCTGGTCCTTTTGTGGTAGGTCAGAAATGCAGTTAAAATATTTTTGAGGATTAAGTTCATTTTCATGGAAAAGTAGGCCTTTGCAATTCATCTGATCACTCTTCATGACATTCTGGAGTATATGCAAGTTGCCGTCATCAACACTGAAGCAGTAGACTTTGTGAAAATTTGAATTTGTGTCCTTCGCAAAACTTTTGACGAAGACTGTACATGAATAGCATCTGGAAGTTTAAGTTTAATCTCTCACACATATACAAACAAACACATCTACAAACAATCTGCTGGTAAATCACTACGTAAATGCCCCTGAAGAGACCAAACAGTTGCTCGGGGACCAGTCAATAGCAACTCTTGTTTCAGTCAGTTGGTGCATAGTCTATTCTGAATAGAGGGATTTTATGTTAAGCCTGATGAGGTCTGTCTGGACTGACTCAAATGAAAACAATGTGCAGCCATTTTCTGCAAGTACGGTACACTGCACATTACAACAGATGTTGCTCAGATGGCTCAGTGGTTTGGGAGTCAAACATTTAATCGGGAGTCAAACATTTAAACATTCCTGGTGGGGCTGGATGTCATTGTATCCTTGGTTAAGGCACTTAACCCTAAGTTGATCCAGGCAGAATGACCCCGTACTTACTATTAGTTACTGGATAAGAAGAGTGTCTATTACATGTAAAGTACAATAGATTACTTCAAATTGAATTGATAATAGGATGGACATATCATTTAGGTGTATTGTTTTTCACTCTATACCAGTCCTGTTAAACAGACAAAACCTTTAGCAACAATTTTACATTTGTTCAGTGAAATGCAACTCCTGTGTTTCCTTTCTGCAACTCTATGGACTACAGTTACATAAGTCATCCAACCTCAGCATGCGGCTGCACACATTAAGCCCCGCCCCTAACCCAGGATCTTGCCAAAGGAAAATGGAAGAAGGGAAAGTAAGTTTAGTAGATAAATCTTCATTTAATTTACAGACATATTTAGTTAGCATTAAAGTCCCAGTCCCAGCAGCTATGATGCTAACTACACAAAGCAAAATTGTTCTTGTTCATAAAAGCACTTGTACTGTGTAACTAAGATGTTCACTGTATAAGAAACATGTTGTTAACAGGCAAAAATGATGGTTAAACTGATTTTGATTCTGGAAGTAGAATGCAAAAAGGCATTTTGCAATAACTCACTTTGCTCTGGAATAATTGAACACAGTTAAAGAAACTTTGGCACAGAAAACTTTACTGAGTCTTTACTGCCCTGGTCATTGCAAAGTCAATGGAAACATTTTCACCCTCCTCACTGCCTTACCACAGTACATGTTGTCCAGTCACAGAGGTTTCATACTGTAGAATTTGGCAATTTATATCACATTTTACTTCATAATTGTATTTACATTTCAGCAATTTAACAAATATTCTCACAAATGTGAGGGAATCATCTTTGCGAAAACAGCCTCATTCCACAATAACTCCAAGTGTCCACTTGACTAGGTCTTACACTGTTGAACCAAACTACCTGTATAGATTGTAACTTAACATTGTCCTGTTTCTGTTGTGTTTTTGTTACTATATAAGGATTTATCAGCCAACCTGTAATTTGACCTGCTTGTTTTCCATCTGTACCCTTTGTCTTGTACTGCACAATATATCCTTTGGCATACCTCCAGATCCCATACAATTATCCTTTGATGGGCTTGACCATTATCACTTTGAACTATGCTTTACCAATTTCAAATTATAAAAAAATCCTACAAACGTTTAACTACAAGGCTACTTCCAGGAAAGGAATGCATCACTTTCAAACCTAAGTCTAAAGTGTATCTCAGCTTCTATTTTATCTGCACTGATTTGCCATGGCCTGAAACCTCAAGCAAGTTAACAATAATATGTTGTCATATTTAGAAAGCAGAGGACTATACTTAGGTTACTTAGACAACAACAGGAAATGCAGGCTGGCAGTGAATCCCCACCCAGGTGCTTTGAATCCCAATCCAGCATGATCAGTACTTCATCCCAGACAATACAGTATAAAAGATCCGGTCCATTGCATCCAGTGAGCCCCAGACAGGATCCCTTAATACCCTGACTGCTGACTCACCTCACAGGGGTAAATACACACAGCACACACACTTCAACACCAACACAAGAGAGTAGCATTCATAACATTGGTAGTGCGTCTGACGAACAAGAAAGAGGAAGTCATGGGAGATGCAGAATAATAACAGCTGTGAGCAGGAATCTGATTCGCTGTATAATGCTCTCTTGTTTTCTTTCACCAGAAATAAATATCTGATTGATCTGTACTGAGAAAAGACACACGCTTTCAGAAACAAACAGAAAATGAGTGAATTATCCGTTATAGCACAATCTGCTTAACAAACACAACGGAAGAGGCATTAGTTTTACTCACAGATAAAAAGAGAAAAGGCAGTTTTCCTCCTCTCTGACTCGTTTTCTCGAGCTCACACTTCTGTTTCAGCTGCTTCCTGCTCTCTCTCACACAGGCTGTACCGCAGGCTAACAGCGCCCTGCCAGACTGTTATATAGACAACACACAGGAACCCTGCTTCTATTGGCTGCTTTTCAGAATACTCATCCACAATGCTGCAAGTAGAGAAAGAGAGGGAGAGCAGAGTGGAGGTCAGCAGAACACTGCTGTCACACACTGCTGTGCTGGGCAGTGGACATACAAACACAGCTTGCAGAAAGTGTAGGGTGGGCATTCCTTGTGGAGATCCAGAAGTGTTTCCTAGAGTCATGTCCATGAGTCATGACCAATGCAAAACACTTTAATCGACCTGTGCTATTCATTTACCATGGGACAAGCGGTTAGCAACTGCATTACCATAGGCACATACCCAGATAACATGTAATCATTGAAACGATGTAGTCAGTGTTATTTTTGCGTCAATGCTAATTACATTGAATTAACATTACAAAGAGATGTTGCTTTAACATCACTCTTCCACCCTCAGTTAATGTTGAAGCAATACTGAGATCAACCTAAAATCAATGGTAATAATATCGATTCAACATTACAGTGATATTTAATCACTTTTGCCACCTCAGTTAATATTGAAAGAATGTTGAGATTTCAACCATTAAGCTACGGTAATAGCTTTAATTCAACATTACAAATTGTTATTTCAACATTTTTTGTACCCTCAGTTACTATTAAAATACTGTTTAATATTTCACCCACAAATCAATGACTATCATTAAAACAACATTACAAAGCTATTTTTTCAAAATTTTTGCACACTCAATTTTGAAACAATAGTGACATTGCTTTCAGAATTCAATGGTACTGTACTATTATTGATTACACATTACAAGGTGATATTTTTTCAGCATCACTTTAGCTACTATATGAATAAATAAGAAAGAACACTTCCACTAGTTCAATCACATTTGTATTGATTTTTTGAACTTTTTTTTCTTTTAATTCAGTCAAATGTAAGCACTCCATTCCATGTCATGAAATATAAAATTCTTACAGACAAAGGTGAAGCAAAAAACTAAGATTAGTTCCTTGAGGCACTGAAGAAACAGTTGCAGTTGGTTGGTTTAGTTCTACCCACACGGTATGGTGCATATCGGAGCCATTTTGGGACTGCCTGAATATATTCATATTGGGAAACTTAGCTACACTCATCTGCAACGTCAAAGCATCTAAAACAAAACAGAAAAACAGGATATAAAATGAATGCAATTGAATAAATTAATGGAGGAGCTGGAAGCTCATAGGAGTGCGACTGGCTGAGGGAAATATTTGATGGCGTACGGTAGATTTCTGGGAACACAAATGCAGGACAATTAAAATCATTGATAGTAATAACTCACCAAAAATACACATATTCAAGAAAGTTTCCTTGAATACCCTTTGTCTTGATTGCTCTTTAACCATCTTCCCAGCCCAATTTACAGATTATGCCACCTCATTGGTCAGTGCACAGGAAAGCATGCGGTTCCAGTGAGGTTCCTCCAATGATGCTGAATCGTCTCACCTGCCATTAAAAAATGTTTACACAAAGCAGAAAGAACATGTCAAATGTCCCAAAAATGGATCAATAATAAAATGGTCTACATAGAAGCACTAACCATCAAACTTCTGTTTCTTCACCAGACTGAATGTCAGATGTGTCACAGTTCTCCTGTAGATCTTTTCAAACTTCGCAGCTTCTTCATATGTGGTTGCAAGTTCAATTTTGAGAGGGTAATAACTGTAAAGTACACAATAATTGAATTCTACCTCATACTTAATGTATGCTTAATTTGAATTTGTACACTTACCTCAATTTACAAGGTGTCTAACAGGTTCATAGGAGAACCATTCCTCAGTAGACAGCTCATATTTTTTAACTGCAGACCATACCTTGGCTGTGTCTTTTGGTGGACATGGTGGCCCTAGAAGCTTCTTTCACGTCAGCAAGCTGTGTGGCACAGTTTCTGTGCCACCATTTTTAAAATGAATAATGCACCACTGCTTAATTTTTAAAAACAAAATAACTCCCCTACAATACAAGAATACTAATTTAAACGTTTCCTTAGAGATATAGAATAAAATTGAAAAAGCAGGAACTAATTCTGTTAAGTGCAAGCTTCTCTTACAACAGCAATAACATATTGGAATCTATAAACAATTCATTATGTCATATGGCTGATGGAGCCTGGCCACATCAAGATCGGCATGCAACTCCCAAACTTTATAACAACCTATGCTGGTTGACTCAAACGGTGTCACAAATTAATCAGTGTGTGTTGCGGATAGTGCGAAGGGTATTTTCACAAAACAAACCGTAGTTTATAAACACACTTGAAAATAATACTAAGACTTAAACACAGGATTAATGGATAAGAGACTGCATCTGGTTCAATTAATTAAAACGGACTATAGGCTAACAGGAACATGTGATCTGGTCATGTGAATTTAATAGTGGGAACATAAGATAAACAAAACACACAGGGTAGAAACCTAAATAAGAACACACAGGGGAGCAACTCAAAAACATGATACATATATACATAGACAAATATGTACGATCAAAATGAAATTTTGAAATAGGACAAAAATCCCTACCCCATTTACCTTAATGATATTACTTAAAACAGCATTGTAACCAACTATTTGCACACAATTATCTCACAATAGACAGTGTATGTATAAGTGACAAATTTTCTGAACTGTTTGCCAAGACTTAGGCTATGGAAGACTGGACCATCAAAATGTGGTTGACTTAAGTTGCACTTGTGAGACATTGGTGACTCTGGATTTGGCATTTCAGATACCCTTACAGCAAGTTGTGAAAAGGTTAATTGAGGCTTGTGCAAAATATGTTTTATATGTCCTAAATATTTCTCAAAAGGAAATGCTGACACATTATCCAAAGGTCCAAAGAGACAATACTCTTCAGTCAGATGAGTCAGTTGGTGTAATTGTAGACTATTTCATGTCTACCATACAGTTGTCAAAAGTGGCATACAAAAGACAAACAATTCATGAGCACAATCCTCACCTCTGGGGTTCCAGAGGATAAAAACAAATGCATAGCAACAGAATAGATAAAGTTCCAATACATCTGCATTTGAATGCAATTCTGAAGCACAACAGGGCCTGTGTACAGTAAAAATTAGTGCAGCTTAGTTGCTTTCCAGCGGTCAATTTCTGATAACCCTCTTGGTTTCCGGCTAAACTCAACAGGCGTGTAGGGTCTCAGCAGCTTTACCTTTTCAGAAATTTCAGCTACAGTTTACGTGGACAACCTAGTGATGTGCTTTATCTCTGATCCATAAATTCAAAAGTTTCCTAGTGACGCCGAGACCATGCATATAATCTAATGGAAACACGGTAACCATTTTTACCAAGCCAGCTTAAGGAGAAGGTTGTTGGTTCAAGTGGTGGTCTTCATCAATCATATCATTAAAATCAGAATCAGTCCTCAACTTTGCATCAGTTTCTGGGTATGTCATTTTATTTCAAGTACCCCTCACTGCAGTGTGCAATTCGGGGTGTGCCTCAATGTGGGCGGAGTCAAACCTTTATATATTTCACTTTTGTTAAATATTTTGAAACTTAGCAATATGGAGGACCAAGTCTGCCGAAATAATAAATAAATAAATATATGCATCAATAAAAATATTTATACATAAAATATACATAAAAATATATATTTATTAATCAATATTATTTCACTATTTATTTATTTCCATGATCATTTATTTCTGTATTTTTTTTTTTTATATTCATATATTTCCATATTCTTTTCTTTCTGTATTTTTTTATTTCCATATATATTTATTTCTGTATTTCCACATCCTTAAGCTAATGAGGAGGCTGTCAATCAAAGTTGTCACAGTGTCACCTTTTTCCCATTGGTTGATCAGAGTGTGAAAATCGACTTTACTTGCCTCGATTGCTATGACTATGTTAATAGGCTTAATAAATAGCTACATACAGGCTCTTGCCTATTGACTGTATATACTACTGGACAGAACATGTGTGACGTCACCAATTGGTTTGTGGAGATCTAATTTAAGTCATCGGGTTTGCTGTTACCGGCCCAGCCATCTTGGTTGCAGACGAGACCATTTTTGATGAGACGGTGTCAAACAATAAAGTTGGCTAACGAAAAACAATATTAAAACAAAATGTAACTTTAATTACTGGAAAAACTGAACTGCTGACTCCTTTGAGTGTCTTTTCGTACATCCAAATGCTGAACAAAACATTATCAGGCGACCAAAGTGACACAGTTAATACATAGCCATGTCCTAAAACACCCCCTGCTTTATCGCAAATTTTAAAATCAACGAGACTTAATTAAAAAAATGAAAATCATTCTGTATTAAAGAAGACTAAAAACTAGCGATTGAGACCATGCACTTATTATGTTTATTGAGGTAATAAATCGAATGAAAAGTGGCTCCTTTTCTCATAGACTACAAAAAATGTCCTCCTTCCGCAACCGCACGTGTCGCCGCAAGCTGGAATTCAGAAAGAATGCAGGTTTAAGGCACTTCCGCATTTGCATCATTCTGCCAAACCGGATGCTAGCCCTGTGCTCTTGGCAGAGATTTGAGAGTCTTGGCTAACCTAGCTGAAAATGCTAAATTTAATTATTTACTTTTTCGCGTGGAGGGTCTGGCTGAAAGTTTATTACAGTAATCAGCATCTAATGACACAGAAGTTGACCCTGTAGTGTAGGAATTTGGAGGAAGTGTGTTCAATCCATAATTTTTTTATATATATATACGATTCCGTTAAAGCACTCGGATGCTATAAAGGTATTTGTTAGCAGGATTGTCTGTTTGTGACATTGCATCTCTTTTTGGGGTTGGTGATAGAATCCTGTATCCTACAAACCAACCCTGTGTTGTATTCTTGGTTGCGTTTTATACATTCGCAATCTGTTTCTATCTCCCGCTCTTGGCTTGATTGCTATGGCTGAACATTTTAGTCCCGCCCCTCATTAGCCTTAAGGATGTGGAAATACAGAAATAATTATACACTAAATAAATAAATACAGAAATAAAAGAATATGGAAATAAATAAATGTATATAAAAATAAATAAATACAGAAATAAATTATCACAGAAATAAATAAATAGGGAAATAATATTGATTAATAAATGTATATTTTTATATAGAAATATTTTTATTGATGCATATCTTTATTTATTATATTGGCAGACTTGGTCCATAGTGAAATGCAAATATACACTCACCTAAAAGATTATTAGGAACACCACACTAATGCTGTGTTTGACCCCCTTTCGCCTTCAGAACTGCCTTAATTCTACATTAATTCAACAAGGTGCTGAAAGCATTCTTTAGAAATGTTGGCCCATATTGATAGGATAGCATCTTGCAGTTGATGGAGATTAGTGGGATGCACATCCAGGGCACGAAGCTCCCATTCCACCACATCCCAAAGATGCTCTATTGGGTTGAGATCTGGTGACTGTGGGGGCCATTTTAGTACAGTGAAATCATTGTTATGTTCAAGAAACCAATTTGAAATGATTCGAGCTTTGTGACATGGTGCATTATCCTGCTGGAAGTAGCCATCAGAGGATGGGTACATGTTGGGCATAAAGGGATGGACATGGTCAGAAACAACGCTCAGGTAGGCCGTGGCATTTAAACGATGCCCAATTGGCACTAAGGGGCCTAAAGTGTGCCAAGAAAACATCCCCCAAACCATTACACCACCACCAGCCTGCACAATGGTAACAAGGCATGATGGATCCATGTTCTCATTCTGTTTACGCCAAATTCTGACTCTACCATCTGAATGTCTCAACAGAAATCAAGACTCATCAGACCAGGCAACATTTTTCCAGTCTTCAACTGTCCAATTTTAGTGAGCTCTTGCAAATTGTAGCCTCTTTTTCCTATTTGTAGTGGAGATGAGTGGTACCTGGTGGGGTCTTCTGCTTTTGTAGCCCATCCGCCTCAAGGTTGTGCATGTTGTGGCTTCACAAATGCTTCAGTGCATACCTCGGTTGTAACAAGTGGTTATTTCAGTCAAAGTTGCCCTTCTATCAGCTTGAAGCAGTCGGCCCATTCTCCTCTGACCTCTAGCATCAACAAGGCATTTTCGCCCACAGGACTGCCGCATAATGGATGTTTTTCCCTTTTCACACCATTCTTTGTAAACCCTAGAAATGGTTATGCGTGAAAATCCCAGTAACTGAGCAGATTGTGAAATACTCAGACTAGCCCGTCTGGCACCAACAACCATGCCATGCTCAAAATTGCTTAAATCACCTTTCTTTCCCATTTTGACATTCAGTTTGGAGTTCAGGAGATTGTCTTGACCAGGACCACACCCCTAAATGCATTCAAGCAACTGCCATGTGATTGGTTGAGTAGATAATTGCATTAAGGAAAATTGAATGGATGTTCCTAATATTCCTTTAGGTGAGTGTATAGTAATCTTGTATACTGTAGACATGAGCAAAAGGGTATCATCACTTTGTAGCATGTAGAGTTTAGGTCAAATTGAGACAATCAGCTACATACTGATTTATACATTTGAAAATACCTAGCCACATTAAAGAAGTTGTACATGCATTCAGTATAAATATTGGACTGTACAGCTGAAACTAAAGAATGTGCACCCATGACATGGTGTAACTGCCTAATAAGTTGTCAATCAATCAAATTTATTTTATAAAGACTTTTTACAACAGCAGTTGTCAAAGTGCTTTGACAGATACCTGCCCTAAAAACAGAAAAACAAACAATCTACAGTGGCTAAGAAAAACTCCCTAGTAGGTGGAACCTAGGAAGAGACCTAGAGAGAGACTCAAGGGGGTGGCCAGTCCTCTTCTGGTTGTACCAGGTGGGGAATCTGAAAGTTACATGGCCTACTGTATTAATGCCACATCATTTATCAGAGTTGAATTGATGTTCCTAAATGGAGATGGGAATGGGTGGACTGTAACTACAGGCATTGTGTAGCATCAACACAATTCAGTGGTCTTGGGCAGGGACAACAGGATGCTCTATGGAGAGGTACAGCTGGAGTCGGCAGACAGAACGTGATCCCCAACAGCATTGATGTGGGCACCAGCAGAGCGAGGTGGGCACAGGGCGCAGACAGGAAGGAGTCATCAGGCCACATGGTCCTGAGGCATGTAAAACGTTTGGATCCTCTTAGGATCCACATGACATCAGAAACATTAGAATGGGCATGCCTTAGGTCTAGAAGCTCGATATATAACTGACCCCAAAAATAAATATATATAACTTTCTCTTGTCCCCTGTCACATAATCCAATTGCCAAGGGGGCAATTGTTACACTCTGACTTCTTTCATTAAATGTAATAATAGTCTTGTCCTTATTAGTAGAAATATATAAATTGTAATAACTAGTTAAAATATATATGTTTCTTATTTTAAAAGATGACTTGTGTATTTTAAATAGTCTGTGAGTTATGAAGGAAAATGTAAAAACTGTTATATGAGGGTGAAAATGTTTTTGTTATTAATAATAATTATATTTAATAATAATTTAACAACATCCTAATTATCACTATGTTGTCAAAAATAATGTGTCGTTTTTTTGCACATTTTCATTACTTTATATTACGACGAGCCTTTATTTTGAAATCAAAAACTAGCATTTACTGTTGTGGCAAGCTTCTAGGTAAACATTATCTTCATCGTGTTTGTTGTTACAGTAGCTACAGATTCTTGGCTACTGCTACCGTTAGCTAGCATTTTTAGATAGCTAGCAAGCTAATTTATGTTATTACAGTTCACTGTTTGGAACGTCTACGAAATAAGCAGTAATGTAGTTAACTATATCATAGTAATGTAGCTTTTTTAGTTGTGCGCTAAGTTACTGTTATTATTACTGTGTATGTTTACACTAGAAAAATGGACAACGTTACATCGTCACCACATGCATTCGGACCAGAGGTAATAATCCATTCATTGTGTATTATTAGTTAGCGTACTGTACTAGCTAACTAAACTAGCCAGTTACCACTATGCTCACAGTAGTGTAGTTAACCAGCTATAGCTACTTTAGTTAGTAGATACTACTATTTAACTGTACCTGACATTCAGCTAAAAACGCGTTACGTTAGCTATCATCCTAGATAGTCAGCTGATGTAGCTCCCTAACACCTTTCGGTTTTGAGTGTTGGGTTAACAAACCAAGGTCAGTACAGTACAGTAGCTACTGTAGAAATTTAACTACTGTAGCTATATTTAATTTACATTGCTAGTTGGGTTATTCTCGTCTTCCGTATACAACTGCAGCTCCAACATTTAGTACTGACTGTGTAGTTAACTACAGTTTACAGACCCTGGCTATATCTACGTAAACGTTAAAATAGCTAGTTTAACAAAAGCATCTGTCATTGGAAAAGAATGATTCGACTGCATCTTTTACGTTCACCGACGAACGATTTCAAGGGGCTGCAAAGAAAATGGCACTGATTTAAACTCCACCCATTGATAAATGGACATTGAAAAGACGTCTTTTCAGTTATTTAGCTTAGTGGGAAGCCTTGTTTATCCTTATAAATCAAACGTTCAGTTTTGTTTTAGTCTGTTCATTTATAAAATTTTAGTCATTAATTGTACAATTGTTTCACAGCTATGTTCACAATGTTTCCTAATTGGCACTGGTTTCAACTGATGGCCTGTCAATGTGTTTGGTTGATTCAGGGGCTCAGTCCACCTTACAGAAGACGGCGGACTGTTGAGGACTTCAACAAGTTCTGCACTTTTGTGTTGGCCTATGCAGGCTATATCCCATATCCACATGAGGTCAGTGAATAAAACTCAAGACTGTTTGTGTTTTTATGTGTACCTGTGTATGTCTTCCCTTGTAGTTGACCCTTACTTATGTTTTTGAAGATGGATACATTCAGCTACATTACAAACACTCATTGACCATAAAGTTGGGGTTTTGTTTTCCTGGGTGGTCAAGGTAACCTTGACAATGATATAATGTTACACTTTAGTACCTGGGTTCTGTTCAATCAGCTACAACGTCGCGGAACACTCCAATGTGCTGTGTCTGTCGTGTGTATGTGATAATCACTGTTTTATAGCATGACATCTGAAAGGCATCCCTCTGAATGCAGCCCTGGACATGCTGACTGTATCTATAGTAACCACTCCCTAGTGTGTGTTCACCCTCTATTTGATCCACAGAACTGGAGGAGGCGTGGCTACAGGCAGCCTCCTTGCTGGGCCCTGGCCCTTGTCCCTCGCTAGCCAATCAGCTGCTGTGTCTCCTGAAGGGACACACGCCTAACACAGCCCTGACCACCCCCTCCAAGGGTAAGAGGGCCAAGAAAAGTATCTCCATACTCATCCTAGACATTGGCCCTGTGCTTTTGTGGCCCCTAGACCCTTTCCCTAAGCGGTGGTGTTTACAAAGGACTGGATACGATTAACAGAACATACATGTAGTCCTCCAAAAGCCTGAATGGAGCTTCTGTTGCGGTTACCTTAACCATGCACTTCAGGCAGAGACAAGCAGAAGAGAAGCAACTGTAATGGAACCAGGTCCATCTGGTGATGCTAACGGGAAGCAGAGCATGTGGACCTCTCCAACCAGGAGCTTAACGTACCTCATCCACAGACCTGTTCTTCTACGTCCTGCTGTGTCTGTCTGCCTGACCTAGCCCCTCAGCCTAGGGCTAGTTACTCCACTCTCATGTTGGACATCACTTTTATGACCAAACACAATAAGTCAATGTATACAGTTCAAGTTTGATAAAGTAACTGTTACTGCCTGTTTTGATTTGAAATGGTTTCAGGTTTGTGTGTCTTGAGTGTGGGTACTTTGTCAATGGATTATATCAACAGCTTCACACCCACCTCCATTGTCTTGTAAGAGATGCCCGTTGTGTAAAGACATTCAGGTCTTAATCAGCATGTGTCTCTCCAGGACAGACCTCGCCGAAGTAGCTCCAGCCCGCCAAACAGTACAGGCAGTACAGCAGACAGCGATGGCTGGCCTGCCGTTCCTCCGCCTGCCTTTTCCTTCTCCCCGCGACCCCTTAAACCCCAGCAGGATAAGAACAGGAGACCACTGAGCTCCACATGTCTCCACCCTGGAGCTTCACTACCCAGCCAAGTTAGGAATGATGTAAGTGGGGCTTTTGATCTTCTGGGGCAATTTCACTGCTAATTTGCACCTTTTCCCTACACTACAACCCTGGATGAATTCTTCTTTTCCAGCATGACCATATAGTGTCCTCCCTGCACCCAGATGACCACAGGAAAACTGAAAAATTGAAGAAGAGGAGAAGAGACAGGGAGGGCCAGGCCTGCGAGCCGAAACTCGAACAGGCCTACGCGTTGATCTCTCAGCCACAGTTTGCTCCGCCCCTGGGGGGACGACCAATCAAAGACGAGCCTGAGGATGACTTCATGATCCCTCCTCTCCCTGTAGATATTCACCGCCTGACTGGCGTCTCCCCCGTTATCAGCTCTGCCTCCTGTAAACAGGAGCCCAATGAGGAGTGGGAGTGCTGGGAAGGGCGGGGACTGGAGAAGGGTGTGGGGAAGGTGGATAGCATGGAGGGTTTCCCTGGTAACAGGACGGTGATCAGACAAGGCAAACAGGTGGTGTTCCGAGACGAGGGTGGTTCTGGAGAGGACGAAGACATAATGGTTGATTCTGGTAAGAAAACGAGATATAAATGTTTCACTAAATATCCAGATCTAATTTTTGGTGAAGACATTAGCTGTTTAATGTTACAGTTGCTCCCATGTAAACGTGTTATTGTGTCTTTTTCTCAGACGATGACTCTTGGGAGCTGGTGACTTGTTTCTGTATGAAGCCGTTTGCGGGCCGGGCCATGATCGAGTGTAACACATGTAACACCTGGATCCACCTGTCATGTGCAAAGATCAGGAAATCCCATGTCCCTGAGACGTACATGTGTCAGAGCTGCAGAGACACACTGGGCCCCACAGACACACGTCGCTCAAACCGCTCACGCATTGGCCCCCGCAAACACCTCCTGGACTGACAGCATGGCCTACCAATCTCCTCCAGCCATGGCAACCCAATCATCTACTGATCTCACCCCATGGCCAACCAATCACCTGCTTGACTGACCACATAGTGGGGTATACTAAGCCTTCTAGCTATCTCTCTGGGTGTTGAATACCCCAAACTAAACCAACTGTAGTGCTATTTTATATTATCGTTTATATATATTATACATGTTACAGTTTCTCTCTGCTTCCTTGGAGACTGTGTGTAAAGCACTGAGTAGGTCTGAGGAGTAGACATTAGTGAACCATTCAAGTTACACTGTTTAGTCAGGTCAGAGTCACTGGCTGTCTGAACGCTGCCTGAACGCTGCATAGACTAGAGCAGCGGTTCTCAAACATCTCCTGGGGTCCCCCAGGCGTTCCATGTATTAAATGTGTTCCAGAGCACAACTGAATCAACATGTCAGATAAATATCAATCCCTTTACTGCTTCATTCAGGTGAGCTGGTTCAAGGCTACAAAAAAATTATGAGATGGTTGAGGGTCCCAGGTGAGGTTTGGAAACCACTAGAGGGACATCTTAGTGAACACTGGAAACTTGTTAAAAAGTACAACTGCCAGATAGAACATCCCTGACAGCTGCCAACCAATGTGGTGCATTCTGTTCGCAGGCTTGTTGCACTTTTGACATGACTTTAAAGGGTGTGTTGAATTGCAGGCCTCTGATGTAGAAGTTGTCTCACTCCCTGATAAAAGCTTTTGTGTACAACCACCTAGAGCAGACTGTCGGTAGAGAGATATGAAACTGTTTTCACTGTTAATACATGTTCATTTGTTTCCTGAAGTCATTTGAGTTTCATTTGTCTCATTCTATTTTTGTAAATAGTTCCTTTTTCTTTATTCCATACTCTGGAATTCCTTGTAGTGGACTAAACCCCTGCACTTACAATAGTCAGTTGTGTTACAACCAAGGCAGTGGATCTTTGCTTTCAAGTTGCTCCCCCAAACAAAACAAGTATTAAAGGGTAAAATGTGTGCCCAGAGTTGTAAATGGTGAGGGATAACTCCTGAGCCATACCCATGTACCATTCCCATCACACATCAGATTTTCATGTGACCTGATCACTATCAATCCCCCCTGGAGTTTAGTTATCTGGAGATTTTTTGCCAAAATGATTTAATTATTATTCTTTTATTCCCCATTGTCAGGTCTAAGCTTGTGTACATATTGTTTGTGTCTACCTATATAAGCCATAGATCACAATGACTGACAGACTATCATTGGAAAGGGATTTAGGTCTGGGTGGAACTTTCTACCAGGCAGGAGCCTTTGGTTAGTGGCCAAGAAGATCCAATGAAGGGTTACTGGAAATAGTCAGTCAAACTGACACAATGTTTCAGAATATTTAGGTTGTTTGAATCTCTTGCTAAGAATGTGCTGTTTGTGGTGCAAACTGTTTCTGTGAAACTCAAGTTCTATAAATAAAGAGTTATTAAAGATTTTCAGACCCCCGTACTATCAACATTATAACCTGGGTGACAACCCGCTTCTGCTCACTCTCCAGGTCTTTATGAAATAGACAAAGAAATGTAGCACTGACACATCCAGCCCATTGCAGTACTATTATAGACACAGGAATATATCACTGGCTCATCTTTATTGTAATAGTATACAGACAACTATCTCCATACACAACATTTCCAGTCTAGTTTGGGTCACAGCTAGGTCAGGAATGTGGAAAGCAGTCCCTCGGTTGGCCTCTGGTTGGCGCCAGAGTGCCTGAAACAAAAGCATGAGTTGACCGTTTGTCTAGTGCAGGGGTGACCAACCCTGGTCCTGGAGAGATACCATCCTGATTGTATTTACTCCAACCCTGATCTAGCACACCTGATTCTAATAATTAGCTGGTTGATAAGCTGTATGAGGCTACATTATGTGCAGTTGGAGTGAAAACCTACAGGCTGGTAGCGCTCCAGGACCAGGGTTGGTGATCCCTGGTCTAGTGGCAGGTTGACCTAGCAACTACCATACAGCATAGAAGGGAGACGAACACCCTTAAAGGAAAGGGAAGTGTTTAGTGTTTCATGAATGAGCTGTTCCCTCATTTTGTAAAATGTATTTGAGTTAGTCAACCTTACTTACAACAAACCAGGTTCACTAAATACACACTGGTAAGAACAGCATAGTGAACCGCCCCATACATAGATCCAGCCTCTTTGCTTAAGGGCCAACACACTTGACAAGACTGATCCCTAGCTTCTCCCATAGATCCTATAGTGGGTGTGAAAATGTATTTACACTGTGGGTGTTATGATATGTACACATTACTGGAACTCACCTCTGGATAAAAGCATCTGCTTTATGGTGAAAATTTACAGTGAGAGCAGTTCTATTAGAGTTTCTAGCACCATAGGAATGAAACAGAACAGTGTTAAATATATATATATCTTTCTCCAGTTTCCACTGACAACCTATTTTAATTGTTGTCTATATATGGATCAAAATGTTTACAGTACATTTACTGATTTGAGTCTTCAAATGTCAAGAGCCTTTACAATATCATCTTAACACAGAGAGAAACAGAAAAATTTATAAACAGTGTTCGCCAATATGGACTAAATAGTTAAAACTGTATGTATGTCTCTGGTCTATACAGACTAGAACAGCTACAAAACAACATAACTGAAACAAATAAATTACCATTGAAACTGATGGCACATAAAATATGGACTGACTTTCTAATAAATTATACTTTTCACAAGGTTTTAATAAACATGTACACATTTTTGCTTTAGTACTCAATGGATTTCAGATTTTGTGATTGATCTAAACAAAATATTCTGTCATTTTAGGTGAAAAACAATTATACAAATGTTTAACAATAACAAAAAAACTCTTTGATTATGCAAGCCTAAATGATCTCAGGTGTACAATGACTCAATAATAATTACATCGATCATATATTGAAACGTTGAATAAAAATAACCAGAAAAATAATATTCCAAAACATGCAGTAAATATGCAACAATGTACTGCAAAATATTTCAAAAACATGTCAAAAGAAGAAACAAATGTTGCCCTAAATTAAGTTTTATGTTTGGAAAAACCCAATAAAGAAATCAATTAATATTTTTGAATATGGTGAAGGCTGCGTCAGTGTGGGCACTCACGGTACGGATCCACTTTTCCGACACGACTAGAGCGTGGTGTTGGGTGTTGTTGCAAGGCAACCCTCCATTAGTACGTTGATGGGTGTTCCTCAAATACAGCTGCGGGCTACAGCCACCATCAGTTTCTCCAGTGATTCACCGTGAACCTTCCCCCGTCTCCTCTGTGCTCTACTTCTATTGGATAGTCGCTTCGCGTTCAACGGATTCATTTGCATAAAGCTGGGAATTTTCATCTTTTCTGTCGCGCAACATTTTCTCAAATGCAGTGCTGCCTTCCCGGGATGCTATGCGGGCACGTTGAAGTCGCGTGACGTCACCCATAGGAATAGAGCGAGATGCGACGC
>JACXGM010008918.1:0-28255 GCA_016801145.1 Umbra pygmaea | reverse complement strand
CCCCTACTGGCAACTCTTAACCACTTAAGAGACCTCTCGATCTGTCTTAAATAACTGGGAGAGTAAGAGTGATTCTTAGCTTTGAGAAATTTGATAACTTGCTTTTACACTTAAGTTTGAGAGTATGAGTAAATTCGGTCAATTCTCAGCACTTAAGACTAAAATGGCACTTTGAGAAGCTTGATAAATACGGGCCCTGCTAAATAACCAAAATGTAAAATGTACATTATCATTCAGTCACCACTACTGACTGTGCATCTAGGTCTAGTAATTCAATGTGATTGGTTGATCTGGTGGATGAACATTCAGACTTGAGTGTCTGCCAATGTAGGGTTATCTTGCAGTAAGTAAATTCTGGCAAATGTATAAACTATGCAAATTTTGTATGCCGATCCTTTTACAAAACAGTCAATTTGTTTTTGGTGCCTGGGTGAGGCGTAAATGTCAGGGCAATTTGGCTTGCGAAATATTTTCACAGCGCTTCACTTTTCCCACATTTTGTTATGTTACACCCTTATTCCAGAATGGATTAAATTCATTATTTCCCTAAAAAGTCTACAAACAACACCCCATAATGACAATGTGAAAGAAGTGCGTTTGAAATCTTAGAAAATGTATAATAAAATAAAAAATGAAAAAAGCATATGTACATAAGTATTCACAACCTCTGCTCAATACTTTGTTGAAGCAACTTTCGCAGCAATTACAGCCTCTAGTCTTTTTGAGTATGAAGTCTTTTTTTAGTATGATCCTACAAGCTTGGCAAACCTATTTTTGGGCAATTTCTCCCATTCTTATTTTCAGGACCTCTCAAACTCCATCAGGTTGGATGGGGAGCGTCGCTGCTCAGCCAATTTCAGATCTCTAGAGATGTTCTATCAGGTTCAAGTCTGGACTCAAGGACATTACAGAGTTGTCATGTAACCAATCCTTTGTTATCTTGGCTGTGTGCTTAGGGATGTTGTCCTGTTGAAAGATGTGCAGTCTGAGGTCCAGAATGCTCTGGAGCAGGTTTTCATTCATCTTTCCCTCAATTCTGACTAGTCTCCCAGTTCCTGCTGCTGAAAAACATGTCCACAGCATGATGCTGCAACCACCATGCTTCACTGTAGGGATGGTACTGGCCAGGTGATGAGCAGTGCCTCGTTTCTTCCAGACATTGCTCTTGCCATTCAGGCCATAGAGTTCAATCTTTGTTTCATCAGACCAGAGAATTATTTTTCTCATGGTCTGAAAGTCATTCAGGTGTCTTTTGGCAAACTCCAGGCAAGCACTCATGTGCCTTTTACTCAGGAGGGGCTTCTGTCTGGCCACTCTACCATACAGGGATGATTAGTGAAGTGCTACAGAGATGGTTGTTCTTCTGGAAGGTTCTCCTCTCCACAGAGAAACACTGGAGATCTCTCAGAGTGACCATCATATTTTTGGTCACCTTATACAATGTAAAAATTATACTTGTTTTTTGATTCTAGTTGATTCCGATGCAAGGGAATAAGGGGAGTACTGGTATTATTTTCCACTTCAAACACTGGTCCTATATTGACATAACCTGAAAGGCCGCTCAGCAAGGAAGAAGCCACTGCTCCAATACTATCATATAAAAGTCAGACTACAGTTTGCAACCGCACATTGGGACAAAGATCTTACATTTTTGAGAAAATTCCTTTCGTGTGATGAAATAAAAATTGAACTGTTTGGCCATAATGACCATTGTTAAGTTTGGAGGAAAAAGAGGGAGGCTTGTTGGGGAGTTTGTGTGGCGTGGGTTGTCTGACTTTCCCCGGGCCTCCTGCACAAGGCAGCGAAAAATTGGCATAGCGCTGCCCAGGATTTTGGTTAGATAAATCTGATTCTCTCCTCTCCATTGACTCGTATTCAGATTGGGCGCCTGTTGTATTCAATTGCAGTGATTATAGTCAGTGAATGTAATCATCCCATGCATGATCCGACTAAAAGCTTCTGTGTTGGGTGAACAGTACGAAAAGGATTGTCAGCTCAGGCAACATGTGGTTGGATGAACCATATGTGCCCCTTGTCATCCTACAGATCTCTCTAAGGAGTTGCAGAGCTACCGACAAGTCAGGGTTAGTGGGAATTGGGAAGTGAGGAAAATCTGGAAAGATTCACAAAAACAAATAAAAAATTAAGGGGAGGCTTGCAAGCCGAAAATAAAATCCCAACCATAAAGCACAAGAGTGGGGGCATCATGTTGTGGGAGTGGTTTGCTGCAGGAGGGACTGGTGCACTTCACAAAATAGATAGCATACGATTACGAGGAATGAAAATTATGTGGATATATTAAAGCAGGAGTGTCCAAACCCTTCCATGGAGGGCCTAGTATATGCTGGTTTTTGGTCTTTCCCTTCAATTAGAGCCAATTTAGGACCTAGACTGCCAGGTGAGGGGAGATCCTAATCAATTAGTGAGCTATTCCATCAGCATGTACATGGTAAAATGAAAACCTGCATACACTAGGCCCTCCATGGAAGGGTTTGGACACCCCTGTATTAAAGCAACATCTCAAGACATGCGTCAGGAAGTTAAAGCTGTTTCGCAAATGGGTCTTCCAAATGGATAATGACCCCAAGCATACTTGACAAAATAGCTTAAGACAACATAGTCAAGGTATTGGAGTGGCCATCACAAACCCTGACCTCAGTCTTATAGAAAATGTGTGGGCACAACTGAAATAGTGTGTGCGATCAAAAAAGGCCTACAAACCTGTCAGGAGGAATGGGCCAAATTTCATCCAACTTTTTGTGATAAGTTTGTGGAAGGCTACCCGAGACATATGACCCAAGTTAATCAATTTAAAGAAAATGCTGCTAAATACTACTTCTGACCCACTGGAAATGTGATGAACGAAATAAAAACTATTCTTATATATTATTCTGACAGTCCACATTTTTTAAATAATGTGGTGATCCTAACTGATGTACGACAGGGAAAATTTACTAGGATTAAATGTCAGAAATTGTGAACAACTGAATGTCAATGTCTTTGGCTAATGTGTATGTACAGTAAACTTCCAACTTCAAGAGGAGTGTGCCTAGAATTTAGCCTTGGGGAACACCAGTAGTCCTTTGCCACAGGTTAGACAAATTCCACTCCATGTCATCTGGTATGAGATGTCTGCTAGGTAGGATGCAATCCAAGTGTTTGCAGAGCCTGATATTCCTAGTTCTGAGAGCATAGAAAGCAGGATGTGATGGTTTACAGTATTGAAGATGGCAAATATAGGTGAATAAGAACGAAGTAGAGAATTGGCTCAACGATTGAAAATAGGTTTGTTACAACGAAAGCTGTCTAAGTCAAATAGCCTGTTTTGAAGCCTGACTGGTTAGGGTCGATGACATTCTGAGAGACGTAACAGGAGAGCTGGTTGGAGACAGCATGCTCAAGTGTCTTGGAAAATAAAGAATAAAGGGATACATGTCCATAGTTTTTTACTTTACAGGGCTCAAGTGTTGGTTTCTTTAAGGTGACTCAGGGGGCAACCAGTTTGCAAGAATGAGTTTATGAGGGAGGTAAGGAATGGGAGGAGGTCTCCAGAGAATTCCCCCTATTAAGCACAATTCAATATGCATCTAGGTTCATGGGTCTAATACGATACAATAATTATACTTCTAGTAAAACGGTAAGAGATTAAATGTCATTAATGGAATGATTTGTCCAGTCGTGGTTCAATTGCAATTTCATACACTAAACATATTTGCAGAGACTTTCCGATTTGAATTACGTACAGAGGTTCAGCTAGTAAAGATGAGATCAAGCATATTTCTTGATTCATAATTAGAGGCTGACTTGGACAGGGAGAGATCAAAGTAATGTTCTTAAAGGACAACTCTGGCGCAAAATGAACCTAGGAGTTAATAACACATTGGTACTGAGTCGACCGTTCTCTCGGATATGTTTTTATGCAAATCGAATGTGCCCAGTTTTAGTGCAAACTGATAATTACTCCATGCTACGTGAGCTGAACTGTAAGCAAATTGTGTTAGATTTTAGTTTGCATCGCCAGCTGTACGTCTTGATCTGTATGAATGACCACAATACCTTTTGCCATAGGAGATTCCAAGTCAAAGTTCAGCTCATGTAGCACAGCGTTTGTGGTTTAACTGATCAAGTCTGTTTTCCAAAAGATGGCGCCTAGCTGTATGGCGCAAATGGTCCTGTCTTTTAAACTATTTTTTTAATAAACTGTCTGTACACTTACAAATTTCATAATGCTTCGGTTTGCATGTAGGGACCCTCATTATGCTACTGTGGAAGGGTGATGCTATTTTGAGCCTCGTTAGTGGTATAAAATAGCAATTTATTTTTACTTCATCCATGCCCTCACAACTATTGTTAAGGTAATTATCAGTGTGCAGTCAAACTCGGCACATTCGATTAACATGAAAACATATGAGAACGATCGACTCTACCAATGTGTTATTAACCCCTAGGTTCATTTTGTGCCGGAGTTGTCCTTTAATCCATGTAAACCCGATGACAAATGTGACTGAAAAAAGTAAAATATTGATTATGTTCTAAAAGTGTTACAGAGTTTATATATATTTTTTTGATATGTTCATGTCTTAGAGAAGTTTGGGATTAGTGGTTTGAACCTGACCATGGCTTCTCCAACTTTGCCCGGGCCTCAAGGCAGCGCAAATTGGCATAGCGCTGCCTGGTATTTGGGATAGATAAATTGGATTATCTATTGATTAACAATTTCTTCAATCCCCCTGGTGACACTCAGGTGGAAATATGCATCTTTGTGCTCCTGGCTGAAATCTCTTTTATTTCATCAAGACAGAGCTGCTGTACTCCAGAGTAAGGCTTGTGTGATCCAAGACATGTCCATTACTGTTGACATCTCCACAGTGGTCATCTCTCAGAGGGCAAAGATCCTTGGCAGGACCCTAGAAAATAACCAGTTTTTCTTGCAAACATGAAGCTGGTAACTCCCTGCAGCTGGTTCTTACTCTACAATGTACTGTACAGTACAACTTTAACACAGGAAGCAGTGCAGGTACCAATCCAAGCCCTTGACATCTCACCTCTTGTTAACTGCCACTCAATATATTAATCATTTTAGACATTTGATGAGAAAATTTATCCATGTCTGTTTCTTACTGTTGTTTCATTTTTATGATCTGTTTTAATTTCTGTAATGCAAATCTGGTCCTGCGACTTAGCATCCTGAAGGATTTCATTTCATAATGTTGCCTCGTTCAGCGTAACAACCAGCTAATTATTATAATCAGGTGTGCTAAATTAAGGTTGGAGTGAAAACAATCAGGACAATAGCTCTCCAGCATCAGCATTTGAGATCCCTGCTGTAATGTGTTGTATTTGCTCTTTTCCTTTTATTGTGACCTACACAGGTCATTGCTTTAAATGAGGACTAGTTATTAAAGAAAATGTGAAAAATATAATTAAGGCTCCCTGCATGTGCAAACCCCTGCATCCCCCAAACCCCTTCTATTTTGTTGCCTGGCTGGTGTTTATTCTTTCCTAGTTGTCCCAGGTCTCCCGCTCCTTCAATCACTCTATTGCCTTCCCAAAGCTTGCATCTTTTACAATGCCATTGTGCTTGCCTGTGGAGCAACAATATGAACATTTTCTACCCAAGATGTTTGTTCTGCCACATCTGGTCTCCTAGGATTCCCACCCTTACAGGATTGTCTTTGTGAACAAATGCTTACAAAGTCTAGTATTTTTCTTGTATTCATTGCAGCACTGAGTTAACAGCTAGCTATTTCATAAAGTAAGATATACAGTACCTACTACGACTGAGTTGTGTGGTTACTCCATGCTGCTATCTAAAAATGTATTCCTTAACTGTAAGTTGCCCCACATATGACAACATTCTAAATAATTATAATGTAAAACCTGTTAATGCACATTTCATTCAGAACACTTACAAACTGACCCTACAAAAATAAGTATACTGTATTGTCTGTTTCTGTGGATGGATATGGGGTTTTAACCTATCTACTAAATACAAACAGCACAGACAATCCTCATGTGACATTAAGCTTCAGAAGCCCCTCTAAATCAAAATGACTAGAGCATGCAGCTGTAGTTCTTGCGATACATGTGGAAACTATCTTAAAATTAGAGCTTTAGAATCCGTTGGAAGTGTTCAGGACTGTTAGCCCATCTGCGTTTTGCTACATAGATAACAAAATAACGATCCACACATTTGCCACACACTAATCAAGCGTTCATCAAAGAGAATTTGGTGGCGGTATGTGAGCAACAAAGTATCGAGCAGATGTTGCATCACATGCTGTAAAGCTGTAAAATAGGACCTTGTGGCATTTTTAAGGATGAATATTCAGCAGGCGTAAGGCACTTGGTGTAAATCCATTAATTTACACAGTGCAATGTACGATCATAATTACACAGGGCCAACTGTAAGCAGTCAGAAGTTGGTCTTACAAATAGATCTCTTCTCATCAGGCGAAACTGATCATTAAATGTGTGATATGGACACATGGAGACCTCACTGAAATTGTCAAACTCCTACAAAAGCACACTGCCCTAAAAATTTAAACTCACCTTTTCTAAAAGTGACCTAATCTTGTCTCAGAAATATCACAACTAATCTGTCACATTCAAAACAAGGTTTAGGTGTGCAGCAGGTCAGTTGTCACTCCTATTATTTCTTCTCAACCACTGATTGGTTTGGAAGGTGGGGATTTTCAGCAGGAAAGAGATTGCAGATGGATGACCAGAGTGCACTTTTAAAATACCAGGCACAGGTTGGGTGTAGTAGGATTAAGGCAGGCTCCACATTCAGCAAATAAATATAACTGAACATTGTATAACTTTTTTTCTTCACCTTTATTTTACCAGCCAAGCTGATTGAGAACTGCAGCTTAGATCAAATGCAACAGTTAGATTTCTGAGTTTAGGATGTGTCTTAATATGTGTCTGCGAAACAATCCCTAAATGGCAGAATTATAACCCAGGTGGAGCAGACTAATTTGTTCAGTTAGCCTGCATGATACTATTTAGTCAAGATTAAAACATGACTGGTTGTATTCAATTTGGTCACATACGATAGTATGTTTGAGTCATATGTAGGCTATACAAAATACTGTAACTCTTAAATAAAACAGCTCAGAATGCAGAAGTGGCAGAATTTGTGTTCTGAGGCTGTTTGGAGCAAAGACTTAAGGTGCCTCAAAGTAGAAAAACTTAGTCAAATGATGATCTGCAATTAATAGGATATTAGTATCAGAATTAAAGCAGACCAACAACTGATGCAATTTGAATGGTTGAAATTAAACCAGCAGCATAGAGCCCTGTATTGCACTGCTGATTTACTTGTAAAGCTAAGCAGGGTTGGGCCTGGTTAGTCCCTGGATTGGAGACCAGTGCTGCTGGAAATGGTGTTGGAGGGCCAGTAGGGGGCGATCCTCTGAGTAGACCCTCTGGTCTAAAGATCAATCCTAGTGCCCCAGGGCAGTGACAGGGACATCTGCCCTGCATAGGGTACCATATTTCAGATGGGACGTTAAAAGCGGGTGTCCTGACTGTCTGTGGTCATTAAAAATCCCATGGCACTTATTGTAAGATTAGGGGTGTTAACCCCAGTGCCTAAATTATGAATTCTACCATGGCAACGCCAAGACCTGCCTTATGCCTACCTCTGATTGGCTGAGCTCACTTTGTGTGTGTTTGTTTGCATACTGGATTATATTACAAAATTCACGGTTAAGGTTAGGCATCAGGTTACTAACGGTTAAGGTTAGGCATGCCGTTACTAAGGTTAGGATTAAGGTTAGGGTTAACATTACAAAAAATACTGTGTTAAAGCGTGTAGCTATAGTAGGATTTGTAATATCGCCCCAATTTAAAGCCAAGCTTTCTAGTTTCACGTGCCGAGTCAGCTGGCACTCCATTGTATGCCAACTTCATCTATGTTCACATTGTAATGGACACATTACAGAAGTACTGAATGTAACAAAATACTTTTGCAAAAACATTTTTTTCAGAATCTAAATAATAACTAGTATCTAATATGTGTACCATACAAAATTACTCAATTAAATGAAAATGTGCAAAATGTTGAATGTACACCAAGGATGTACAACCCTCCACAACAGCAAAAAGCCAATATGGGAACAGCCCTACCACCCTTATACATTTCTAACTGCCCATTGGTAATTACATAGTGTGAGACTATGAGAAATAAAAGCATGTCAACCTGGTCCTACAAAATATGCATGTGATTAGCTTGCTCATATACTTACACGTAGTATATGTTTTGCCACATTTTTGCTTCAGGAACCAACAGACCTAAGATCAGACTAGTATGAGAAAATAAGTTAATCAAGTAATAAAGGCAATTATAACCCACAACAAACATTTGTTTACATTTGCATAATCATATCCCTTGGGCGGTAACATGCAGACAATTGTGTTATTACCATAAAACCCAATATACTGATTCAGTCATAAAATTGCACCTGGCTGTTGTATTGCATAAACAACAATGAATGTGAAATGATTGCACCTGGATGAGAGGGGAAACATTCAGGGAGATTAAGGAAGTGGCCTCAGATCTGTGTGAGGGGGTATTAAGCACTCAGGTCTCCAGATGTCTGCTGTGCAATCCCTATGCACAATTACCTTTGGACATCTGCGGCCCATATTAGCCCTCCTCCCCCTCTCTCATATCCTCTCTTCTTTCATCTGGGTTTACTTTTCTCACTTTCTTCTTTTCCTCCAGCTTTCATAGATGTACAGCTCTACCATTACATTACATTGACTAATGCCCTATCACTTGTTTCAAAGTCAAAATAATATGTATCTTGTAAATTTAAAAAAATAAACTGATTGATGTATTCTTGATTGGCTGTATTAGCAATGGATGCCAGTTAAATTGACACTTCTAAGCAACATCTTACAGGGGCATTGCACCAGCCTGTACATTTAGGGTAAAATAATTTAATACATTCATTGGAATATGCAGTTCAGTTGATTGATACAGTATGTCATGTTCAGTTCACATAAACCAATTATTAAAGTATTTACAATCAACATTTTTGGCACGATTAACCAATTACACATTTTCATATACTGTATTGTACATATTCTTTAACTTTGCTTTTTTTGTTAGAGAAACACTTGGATCTGAACATGGATGGACACCAAATAAAACAGTGGAAAAACTCTTAAAGGGAAATCTCTGTCTGTGTTAGACAAATGCTTGAGTAGGGGGAATTTGGACTAAAAATAATAAGGCTTGAAGCTAGCATGTCCTGTTTGTGCCTTGGCAAAGAGAAGAATAAATAATTTCTGAGTCACAGGAGGTTACATCTCCTTGTGATGATGGTAGAAGCCAGAGGAGTAAAGCTATCCCAGGAAAGTTTGCTTTGGCCCAGAAACCACAGGTAGTAGTCAGTAGACTCTCAAACAATCAAAGAAAAAGTTTGCATGAGCTAGCATTTATTTAGGTTCTGAATAGCCTTGAAAAGTTAAATTCACTCAAGTTGTTTATAGATAACATAAGTTGGTATGAGTCCCCAGCTATGAGGTAAGATTAAGTTCATACTGAAGTTTACTCTTTGTATAGTTTATGGTTTTAGGACAGAGGGAACAGGGAGCATTTCATCATGGGATCATGGTACCCCTCAGTTGATAAACACTAGTCACAGCTTGTGAGTTTCACAATGATACATTATCTCAGAACTTAAGCGTGTAGCAGCAGTGTCTTTACCTACAGGATTATTGACCTTATGTTCCCATATGGCTTTATTGAAAATGTGACTAACCATTTATTCTTAGAGACTTTAGGGAGTCCTTGTGCCATATGTTGTCAGCATTCATCTTTAACACATTGCCTTATCTATCATAGTGCAAACATGTTACATTCAAATAAGGATTTCAAACAAATCCACATTATTGCCTATACATGTAGTGAATAATATGTCCTGAGCGGGGACCCGTTTTTAGCTCTAGGGCGCCTAAATTTGCATTCTTTAGAACCTAAAGGCCTTAATAGTTCTAAATATCACCTAAAATTGCGGATGGCATTTTTAGGTAACTTAGGTCGCTTTCACACCTGCCTAGTTTGGTCCGTTTAAAACGAACCCTGGAGCGTTTGGTCGGATAGTCCGGTTCGTTTGGGCTGGTGGGAAAGCTCATCCGAACTCTGGTGCGGACCAAACAAACGAACTCTGGTCCGCTTCAAAACGGGGGTCTCGGGCCGCTTCCAAGTGAACTAGAGTTCGGTTCAATTTAGGTGTGAATGCGATCCGAACTTAATACAGGAAGCGTACCAGACAAACAGTGTATTGTGGGTAGAAGAGAAGTAGCTAAGCGCAAAACAATACTTTTAATAATGTCTCGGTGACTGACGTGGGCAGATGAGGAGGTAAAAGCCCTCTTTCAAATTTAGTCAGATGACCAAATTACTCGGTTACTTGTGGTCACACACAAAAACACTGTAGTCTATTAATTATTTAGCGAAAATATGAAGGCTATGGGATTCAATCGCACGGCTGATCAGTGTCGTGGAAAAGTAAAAAAACTATGCCAACAATATATTAAAGTCTGTGACAGTTAAGTGAAGGTGAGTTTCCCTTTGACCTTTTCAATAAAATTCCATTGCTATGCAACAGCCCGGCCATGTGACGTATGTTTACAGTGTTTGGTGCGTTTGACTGTGCAGTGTGAAACCAAACCGAACCAACTGAAAAATGCAACATTATTGCAACTCTAATCCCGAATCGCACAGAGTCCACCGAACTATTGGTGTGAAAGTGACCTTAATTCTAATTACAAAGGCAACTACAGAGGTCACATTTGTTTCATAGCTATAAAAGTGGTCTGACGATTTAAAATAATACATAGGATTTAAGTGCCTTTTAAGAAACCCAAGGACACTGAACAGCAATAGAAACCAAAGAGAACCAAAATTAGCACTTTGATATTTGCTTTTTAACCAACATGAGGCAACTAACATAGTTCCAATTGCAGGTGCATTGGCAAGGGTAATAGTCTCAGAAATCATAACAGCCTATGCTGAACGTACAAATTACATCAGCGTATAGGAATAATGTTGGAAAGTTCAAGTTGACTGGTATGGCTAGACAGACACTTAACAGGATTGTTTCTCATTACCCCAAAATGCAGCCTAAAAAATTACCACAAAATTAATTCAGTACAGCTCTGACCAAGTCTCAACAATATTTTAAAATATTTAAAATATATATAACCCACTCGCAAAGAGGCATAACTTCAATTAAGGAGCACAAAACCCGGATTTATTAGTAGTGTAAAAAAGTAATGTATAATTTCCTACATTCTGATGGGTTTATGTTTAGAGAAGTCCAAATGATGCATTCAGCCAACAATGCCGACTGATGACTGCTAAACATTACATATTACATTTACATTTTTGTAATTTATTAAACACTCCTAGTGACTTACAGGGACATCCCCAAGGCACAACCTAAAGTGCTTTGCTCAAGGACAGAATGCCATTTGGCACACTTCCGGTTCTCTAATGGATCTGAAATGAAATGGGCAGGCATTTCATGGGAGCCATTGGGTCCAATGATTACTCTGCATGGGCCTGTATTGGCCAAGGAATGAGGGCATGTGAACCCTGTTTCCTCATAAAGGTCCAATATTCCATGGTGATAATGCCTGCATACACACTGCTAAACAGATTCAAACATGGTTTCCTTAACACCAGGATGATGTCAAATGTCTCCCATGGCCTAAAATTCTTATAGCAATGACCAAAAAGGAAAAGTGACGAAAAAAATATCAAAGACTTTTAGGACATAGGCCAGGTGTCCAATCCCTGAAATAAGATAGGGAAGCTCCCTAGCCTGTCATGCAACGCATTGACCATTGACCCTGAAAAGAGGCAGGAAATAGGGAATGTGAAAGGCCAAGGGCAGAGTGGTAAGGCATCTCTATAGGAAATGAGCACCAAGTGCTAGATATTCTTTCAAAGAATGACACATGGCCCAGGCCATGGGAGTAAATCAAAATCCCATGGAAAACGTTCTTAACTTAAGTGTCTGCCATTCTACACCATTCAAATGTGCAATATAGACTAGTTGAGGTGCTTCAGGCACATGATGCAGAAGAATCACAGTAATTGTGCCAGGTTGTTGTTATTTTCAAATTAGCATGGAAAAGATCCACACGGACTTAAGAAAATCTATGGCAAGTCTTTGAATATCACCTTGACCTTCGAATACGGCCTCAAGTCTATTAAACCTGCATTGCAGTATTTAGGCTGTTTCTATTTTTTCACTAGTCAAATGAACTCGCAGACTTTCCTACCAGGATGACCTCCCACAGGTATGCTTTCACAGGTTCAGAATTAGAAGTATGTAGCCATTGGATGAATAATGTAAATAAAGACACTACATAATCATAGTCATGGCTTTTTAAATGAATCCCAGACTAAATCTCACCTGGGGCCTCATTTAGAAATGTGGTGTACGCACAAAATAAGCTCTCTATGCAAGAATTGGGATTAATAAAAAGCAAACTTGATGGGAAAATGTGCGGTCTTTCACAGAAAATCTGATCCAGGCATACATACAAAATCGGGTGAAATGAGAAATGGCGACAAAGTCGGCAGATGGATGAAACACGTGAAACTGTCACAAACTGCAGACCGGTGTACAATGAAAATCGAAAAACTGCCTCTCATTAATAATATGAAGATTTCAAAGCCATTTGTGAAAAACGAACAAAACAAAACAAAGATTGTAATGTAAATGCAAATGAAGACATAGGCTATTTGCAAGAACAACAAATATGGTCTGTAATTATAATAGCATGTTAAATACTTCATCCTCATAAATAATATGGTAAACAGAACATAATCATTTGTAAAACTGATATTCTTGTCGATGTTTCCATCTTGCAGAGCAGATAGATAGATGGATAGATAGATACCATAGTCTCTATTGTCCATTGGGGAAGGTTGTTTTTAAAGTATAAATGTTGTCATCAGCTACAGAATCATAGTTTTCATCTATATGCCTTTAGTTTGTTTTATTTTTAAATGTGTTCCATCATGTCTTAGGGTGTTTTCACACCTACCTCATTTGGTCCGGACTTTCTGAGTTTTCAGTTTTGTCCAAACCAAAATTGCAGATGAGAATGGTGCCTCGAACCACGGTTTGGATCAAAAGACCAAATTTTGGTCCCATCAAAAGAGTTGGTCTCGGTCCGGACCAAACTGAACCATGGTTCGGTTCATTTTCAGTATGAAAACACTTTTTGTATAGTCCAGACTTTCTGACCAATTACAGGAAGCACGTCCATCTACTCACCAATCAAAGGGAGACGCAACACATGTACGTGGTGATGACACGCAGTCTGTACGTCATAGAAAGTTATTGGTGCGCTAGCAAAATCAATATGTAAAACCTAAAAGAACAGGATCAAATGTATACAATGTAATTTAACACAAATGTTGGTTCGGACCTTGGTCCGGAATTTTGGGTGTGAAAACGTCCTTAACCATTTTGAAAGGTGCAAGAAATTCGACTTGCGCAGAACAATTTTCCATTTACACTTACACTAATACAGACATCTGCAGCTTTTCAGATACAATCAAATGGATGGTTATAAAATGTCATGCCATCACAATGCGTAATGACCCACAATGGCTGATCTTGCACTGTTAGGAGATGTGGCAAATGGAAAGATTCAGAGGGAACGCATTTTCAGACAGCAATAAGATGAGGACAAGTGCCTTTTGAGCTGGTTCGACTTCCTCAGGCCATCCTGTTGGACCTCTATCCTCTTTTGGGCCCAGCATTACAGAGAAGCACTTGGAAAAACCATGCCGTGCCAGTCCCACTTCAAGTCCATACAACACTAGGATTACTGGTGACTGGCACTTTCCAGAGAGAATTGGCTGACAGGTCAGGGATATCTCTGCCAACCCTTAGCTGGGTTATGCCAGACATGTTAGTACGTACAGTATAATAGGGTTGTCGCATAATCACATGATATTTCTGTACATGGCGGGTTAACAGGCAAACAAGAAAGCACTATTTGCAGCTATGTCCGGTTTTCCAAATGTAATCAGTGCTATTTGCACTCATGTTGCCATTAGGGCACTGAATGAGATTGAAAATGCTTTCACTAATCGAAAGCATTTTCATTCCAACAATGTCCAAATAATATGTGATGCAGTCATGTTGCTCACGTTATATGGCAACATATCTAAGGTTTTTTTTACGTTTGAACTGCAGGTTTCGTTATTAGGCTATATTTGTACCTCAATTACGTTGCTCCGGTACATTTCGTTTAGCGGGTTTATGCGAGAACATTATATACATTCCATACATTCCATTGCGTTTGAAATTATATTGCAACATTCACAGATAAGGTTAGGTAGGAGGATACTAACGGTTAAGGTTAGGCATGAGGTTACTAACGGTTAAGGTTAGATATGACGTTACTGAGGTTAGGGTTAACATTACAAAAACTGACAATCGCCTCTCTGCATGACGCAAGCAATGTAGAACAAAACACACAAAGTGCCTGTCTGGATTTGAACTCGCGAACACTGGCATGGAAGTCGCAGATTTATACCCCCATCCACCATCCCAGACCTCCACCCTAGCAAAAACTATACTACGTACATGCTACATCATGATCTTCATATGTTCAATTTAGTTCCCTACAAAAGTAATTGTCCCTCTCATACGTTCACATTTCACATATTTCAGTTTTACAAAATAGTTCCCTCAGAACGTATTTTACGTGATTTAGGGCTGTTTACAAGCTATTTTTCTTTTAGATAATAACTCTTGTTTTTAGTAAATATGACCTGAAAATCTGCATAATTTTTCTTATTCCATTGGCAGATTATTTTAAATATTACAAACGAGAAATGCCTTCTATTCATAGTTTTTTATTTACTTGTTTTTGTAATGTCATTTTTTGTTTTCCTCCATGTTTGCTATGATGTCTCAATCAATTAAAATTAATTTGGGTTTAACTGAGTATTTATGGCCAACTATGGGTGTGGCATGAAGCCGCAAAAGCTGCACATTTAGAGTTGGTTGTGATTTATGAAGGAAAATTGGTGTGCGTGCGCACGCTTTTATAAATCAGAATATTTCTGTGCGTACGCACATCCTATGTTTTGTCTGTACGCAAGTTTTATAAATGAGGCCCCTGGTTTCAGCTCACAGGTCCTGATTTGTAGGAGATGACGAAAACCTCAGATTTGCAATTCACCTGATTCATTAATTAAACAATTGATGTCAGGTGTGACTGTTCAGGGCCACAACAAAATGTGGAATGGCGGTCCTTACGAAGAGGGTAAAGATATATGTCTTACAATGAATACTAGGAAAAACAATGGATATATTAGGCTTTCTGAAATGTCTGTTAGGGATCTTTCTCATGGACACAGATTACCAGTAAAATCTGTCCTGTAATAAAACAATAAAGCTCAAAGTAGATCTACACTGAACAAGATTAATCTATATCTCCAAACCCAGCCACATAGAGCCTAAGATATGAGCCAAGGGTATTTAATTCTTACCCTATGAGGCCCAAAGCCTGGTGTTTTTCTGACCAAATCAAACAAACACAATTGAAATAGCTCAATACAACAAATGCATCAAGTGGTTTCACCAAATATGCAAAATAGGTATTGCCTCAAGCCCACCTGATGCAACTAATCAAGGGCTTCATTAGTTGCACCAGGTGTGCTTGAGCTAGAACACATGACATACCTGAACTGGCTAGGGGTTTGTTTAGTGGCATGTTGGACAGTGTGTGAGAATCATGGCTTAGTCAGAAGAATGGTCCAAAAAAGTTAAGAGATCATCATCCTGCACAAACAAGGAACAGGATACAAAAAGATAGCAAAGTCAATGAATGTTCCCATTGACACCGTTGGAAGCATAGTTTGCAAGTTCAAAGTGAAGGGAACAGTGGTTACACTACCTGGACGGGGCAGAAAAAGGAAGCTATCAATGGCTGGATCCAGATTTCTGAGATGGCTGGTTGTGAAAAAAAAACTTTAGTGACTGCAAGACCTGCAGCAAAACTTGGTGGCAACAGGCCACATGTTTCAATGAGCACAGTAACGCGCATACTACATGCAGAAGGTTTCCATGCCAAATTCCAAGACGTATATAACTGCTGACCAAAAGCAAAAGAAAACTCTGCGCCAATATGTGCAAAATCATATAAAGAAGCCACAGAGTTTTGGGAATTCAGTTCTGTAGAGCGATGAAACAATGGTATGTCTGGAGGAAGTAGAATAAAGCGTATGCTGAAAAGAACACCCTGTCAAGCATATTTGTGGCTCTGTGATGTTCTGGGGCTGCTTTACATCCTCTGGCACAGGAATCCTGCAGTGTGTGGAAGGCAAGATGTTTTCATTGAAGTATCAAGAAATCCTAGGAGAAAACCTCATGCCAACTGTGAGGAAGTTGAAGCTTGGGCGTCATCTGACCTTCCAACAGGACAATGATCCCAAGCCTACCTCTAATTCCACCAAGGCTTGGGAACAGCAAAAGTGTACTCTACTAAAGATGCTTGCCATGAAGGGGTTGAATCATTTTGATACTGGAGAAGTCACTATCAATTGCATTTGCAGTTGAATTTGAAGAAATGTTGTTGTGTTGAGTTCAATTACTTTTGCTTGATTTGTTCATTTCAAACACCTGAAACATTGAATAATTTTGACTGCAACTGTAGGCCATAAAATAGATAATATAGGCCTTGGAATATATTATTGGCCATAAAGTAGTTATATATTCTTTAAAAATAGGGTTGTCAAAGTTAACACCTTTCAATTGGGTTAATGCTTTACAAGTCTCCTGCCAATAATCACATATCCAGTTCTTCACTGCCCAGAATCTTTAAGTAAAAAATAACAACATCTTCCATAGCCTGTGTTATTGGCTATTTTAAAACCAGTTAAACTTTTTGGTTTGATAATGACAATAATAATCACAGGACAAAAAAAAACATTCAATGGGCTGCTAGTAGGCTTTTCATTGCTAAAGTTTATTTTTAATGTGTCTTTAGACCATTTTTTTAATTAATAAATGTCTGGTATTAAGTGACTTTTCTGTTCTTAAATTCCTTAAAAATATATTCTAGGTGCGTTTCTGTGAAGAGTTTGCATGCAGGCCCAAATCACCACAAGAGATGACACCAAGTGACAGTCCACTCCATGACTAATGCATGAGTCACACCAAATCATGTTTATTTAAAGGTATACACTTGTTTTTATTTTTATAGTTCACCTGCAGTGGAAAGATGCTGTTTCACAGTACTTACCCTCTAGTGTTTGATATCTGATTCATTTTCATAACTGATTGTTATCCCATGTATGGAACCTTTTTGATATTTCAGTTACTTGCATCTAAATCGGGGCCATCCCAAAGATGGGAGATGTTATTTTTATAATATATTTTATCTACTTTTGAGTGAGACAGTATTAGTGTGTATAGAAAGGCTTTTAGGTTATTTTACTGCATCATACTGTATCTGTTATGATGTGATGTATCACATTTTTTAGGATTATAATATCAACAATTTTAAAGCCCTATTTTTGTCAAAATTTCATTGGAATATACATAGACTATTTCAAAAATAGATGTTTTAACATTGGCTATCATTTCCACTGTAGTTACAGCAAGCTGTCTGTTATATACACCATGAAAGCTATTAAAGTACAACCACTGTGTAGAGCCTAGCAAGCCTACTTTAAATGTAAGCCAGGTACCGTCTTCATCATGGGAACTTCCTGACCATGTAAACTTTGGGCAATACCAAACCATTAGTCATTTTTGAGGGGATAGAGCAAAACAGATCAGTCTCCAGACGGTGACTGAAACCAGATAACACACTCCATATGACCACAGAGGCTCACCGACCTACAGTAAACATTGTCAATTTTAGCACTGTTAACGTTTGACATGAAACAGACGGCTGTGTAAACTTTTAAAAAGGGTACAGCCTGATGTGATTTGTGAAGTGCTAATAGGTCTTGCCTTTTTTAGGCTATGGCACTTACAGAACAGTTGGAATCAAGGTCAGAACCAAAGATTTGTAAAACTAAAACCCATAAACTGCTTTTTCCTAAAGGAGGTTAGTGAAACCAAGCCTAATCTGATGATCCCATTAGAGAACACTGTATGTCATATCTTTTGAAGGGTTCATTAACAATTAATATAGAATAACAGTGATTATTTTTTGTTATTTTGTAATATAATATATTTAAGCAATAGGGCAGGAAAAGGTACAGTATGGCTAATATACCATGTCTAAAAGATGTCCGTAGGCACCTAACTATTGCAAAAACACAGTTTACAATGTCAGTATAGCACCTCGGGAGATGTAGTACAGTGCATCTGGAAAGTATTCACAGTGCTTCACTTTTTTCACATTTTTTTATGCTACACCCTGATTCTGAAATGGATTAAATTAAGTATTTTCCTAAAAATTCTCCAAGCAATACCTCATAGTGACAGAAGTAGATGTGGAAATATGTCAATAAAGTCCAAGGCACTCTCTCCCGTTGTGCAAAAGTTTATTCAAAGTGGCATTTCAAAAGTAAAAACACCTATGCGTTTCAGACAGTCGTGCATAATGACAATGTGAAAGAAGTGTGTTTAAAATCTTAGCAAAAATTTATTAAAAAGAAAAAATAGAAAAAAAGCACATGTTCATAAGTATTCACAGCCTTTGCCATGACACTCAAAATTGAGCTCAGGTGCATCCTGTTTCCACTGATCATCCTTGAGATGTTTCCACAACCAGATTGGAGTCCACCTGTGGTAAATTCAGTTGATACCTGTCTATATAAGGTCCTACAGTTAACAGTGCATGTCAGAGCACAAACCATGCCATGAAGTCTAAGGAATTTTCGGTAGACCGCTGAGATAGGATTGTATTAAGGCACAGATCTAGGGAAGGGTACAGAAGAATATCTGCAGCATTAAACGTCCCAATGGGCAGAGGCCTCCATCATCCATAAATGGATGAAGTTTGGAACCACTAGGACCCTTCCTAGAGCTGGCTGCCTGGCCAAACTGAGTGATCGGGGGAAAGGGGCCTTAGTCAGGGAGGTGAAAATGAATTTGATGGTCACTCTGACAGAGCTTCAGCATTTCTCTGTGGACAGAGAAGATCCTCTATGGTGGTATGGTAAGTGTCATGTATGGAGGAAACGAGGCACCGCGCATCACCTGGCCAATACCATTTCGACAGTGAAGCATGGCGATGGCAGCATGATGCTGTGGGCCTGTTATTCAGTGGCATGAACTGGGAGACTAGTCAGTATTTAGGGAAAGATGAATGCAACAATGTACAGAGACATCCGTGCTAAACCGGCTCCAGAGTGCTCTGGACTGGGGTAGAGGTTCATCTTCCAACAAAACAACAACCCTAAGCACACAGCCAAGAAGACAAAGGAGTGGCTACAGGACACCTCTGTGAATATCCTTGAGTGGCCCAGCCAGAGCCCAGACTTGAACCTGATTGAACATCTCTAGAGAGATCTAAAAAATGGCTGTGCACCGACCCTCCCCATCTATCCTGATGGAGCTTGACAGGTCCTGCACATAAGACTGGGAGAAACTTCCCAAAAATAGGTGTGCCAAGCTTGTAGCCTCATGCTCAAAAATACTTTAGGCTATAATTGCTGCCAAAGGTGCTTCAACAAAGTTTTGAGCAGAGGCTGTGGATACTTATGTAAATGTGCTTTTTTCGTGTTTTTTTGCTAAGATTTCATACACACCTCTTTCACATTAACATTATGTGGTATTATTTGTAGTATTTTGAAGGAAATAATGAATTTAATCAATTTCGTAATAAGGGTCTAACATAACAAAATGTAGAAAAACTGAAGCGCTGTGAATACTTTCTGGATGCACTGTATAATGCCAATATACCAAGGTTAAGGGCTGTAGGAGGCGCTTCACATTATTGCCTACGTATAGTCCTCAGCTGTGGGATCTTGGCCATGTATAACAATTCCCTGTGGTGCCATTTTGCTTCAAATGCATGTAGCAGACATTATTTTCCATTGTGAAGCCTACATTTAATATCATATAAATGAATTGAGCAGTTTGTATTCTACACTTTATGAACTACGCTATGTGATATTATGTCTTCCCAAGTTCTACCTACTATGGAGTTGTTCCTAGCCATTGAGCTTGTTGTTTGCTCTTTGGGGTTTTTAGGCCTGGAATCTGTAAAAACAATTTCTGACAACTGCTAATGTAACAATGGCTGATACATTTTATTGATTCATTTTGAAGGAAAAATTAATATTTTATGAGCTCAACATAATTTAAAGTGGGACTGAAGATTGTTATGATTGTTGTTGTTTTTGGTAATATAATATATATATATTTTTTTTAAGAATACTACACAACTATATAAGCCAAAGAATAATGCAGGGGCTCTTAAAATGTAAGCCTTACATTTTACATCTGTCTTGATGAAATGTATTTCAGTTCATATTTGAAGATTATTATCTGAAAAACATATGATTACATCACTGTCAATTTGCAGTGGACTAGCCATCTTGTCTAAAATGCATTCTGGAACTGAGGCCCGAGCATCACTTTGGTATTTCCTGTGAACACTGGTGCCCATTCATTCATAGCAAAATCACTTTGAAATCAACAAGGATCAGCGGTTATCTGACTTCATGAGAAAGTCCCAAATGCTCATCACATCAAAAGAAGAAGAGTTCAATAGACTTAGCTACAAATGGAATTGCAAAACCTTTGATGCCATCACATATATTAAGAAAATGAGTCTATTGATGTGTTTTCATCATAAAATATAATACAGATAAATAGCCCGCTAGAAAGGCTGTCATAAACAGAGAGTTTACTAAATTGATCTTATTCAGTGGCCTTTTGGTAATTATCCAGCTTTTTTAAATAATGTGCTACATAAATAATGGTATACTACAGCAATGCACAGAACAGCTGTTTTTTTATATGTAAGCTACTTCTCAGCTGTGGTCAACAGTTACATATTAAAACAATGACATACTTTATGACAAAGGGAGACGTTTCCTTACATCTGATGCCAGTCAAATGCCTGCTAGATGAAGCACTGCAAGGGCATGTCTTAACACTAGCATGACAATTTTGCAGATTGGCAGTTTTTTTATTCCTCGGGGATTGTCTATATGACCTGTGCTCTCCATGAATATCAATGTCAGAAAGGTCAGATTTGAGGTGATGTGATGTTTCTCACCTCATACCATAATTGAGATGTAATAATGTTCAATAGTTTAGTGATATTTATGCAGAAATGACATGTATTGTGAAATAAGGAAAATATATCTGTTCATTTGGATGTAGTAAATTTTTCAGGTGAGAGTAGAATTTTTATCTTGAAGTAAGATGTTTGTCACATGCTGGAGAGTGATTGGCTAAGGATTTCACATGGATTTTTTTTATGAACACTGTGCACTTTTTAAAATATTTTAGTAATGTTTGTAGTGGCTTGTTTCATTTTTTAAATTACTATTTTTACAAGTGTGTTTATAATTTATTGAACTTGTTGCCATGTGTGATGTAATTTTAATTGTGTAACTCCTGACAACTGTCAAACCTTTTAACCATTCTATTGGACTGGCAGATGGGAATGACTTTGAGGGACAGAATGGTGGGCCAATCCGTACTGGGGGTATGGATGCAGGGACCCAATGGGCTTGTTTCCGTTGTTGCCCCAACCATTTTCTTCAACCAGGTAGCCGCAGTAGAAGAGAGACGCAGGCAACGAGGAGTGGGCTGGGCGAAACTGCAAAATTTGGGTTTGATCTGATACCAAGTAATACTGTGCCAGAGTTGCCGATATTGATACTAATACCAGTACTTTTAATTATTAAAAGCGGCTTATGCACTTTCACATTAGTGGAGATTAGTGTATCATGATTTATGAGGTACAGTACTTGGTAGCAGCATAGCACCCTGTATTCCACTGCTGGTTTGCTTCTAAAGCTAAGCAGGTTCGGGCCTGGTTAGTCCCTGGTTGTTAGACCAAATATGCTGGAAGTGGTGTTGGAGAGCCAGTAGGGGGCACTCATCCCTCTAGTCTAAAGATAATTCCCAATGCCCCAGAGCAGTGTTGCGGACATCTGCTCTGCGTAGCGTGCAGTCTTTCTGATGTGACTTTAAACAGGTGTTCTGACTCTCTGTGGTCACTAAATATTCTATGGATCTTTTTCACTATTCGTAAGAGTAGGGTAAGAGTAGGGGTGTTTATCCCGGTGTCAGTGCCAAATTCCCAACCGGGCATCATTTCAATCATGGCCGCCTCCTAATCCCCCACATTCCTAATTGGCATATATAACGACTCACCTCTCCACCTGATAGTTGAGCTTTCTGGCGCAAAATGGCTGCCGTGCATCAACCAAGTAAATGGTATTCGGTGTGTGACTATGTATGGAGGTAGGTGTGTGCATTAACTGTGTGTGACTGTATATGGAAGTGGGTGCTACACATTGGTGGTGGATGAGGTAAGCTTCCCATCATTACTATGTAAAATGCTTTGGGTAATTGAAAAGCGCAATATACAGCGGGTGAAATAAGTATTGAACATGTCACCATTTTTCTTAGTAAATATATTTCTAAAGGTGCTATTGACATGAAATTTTCCCCAGATATTGGTAACGACCAAAGTAATCCATACATACAAAGAAACCAAAACAAATAAGTTCAGAAATTAAGTTATGTGTAATAATGTGAAATGACACAAGGAAAAAGTATTGAACACATGAAGAAAGGGAGGTGCAAAAAGGCATGGAAAGCCAAGACAACAGCTGAAAACCATCAATAATTACAAACCAATCCAGCCCCCTGTCAGTGCAAATTCATATCAGCTGGTTCAGTCCCAACTGATGGCCAACAAAAATGTCTCATTGCCAAGGTGTCACACAAGACATCTCATGAGGAATAGAACCAAAGAGCTGTCTTAAAGCTAGGGTATGTAATCACTAAAAACTAGCAAGAAACGGCTAGCATGTCAAATGATCCAACTGAAAACATCCCACCTCCTCCCTGCAGAGCTACTTTCAAAAGCCACGCCTCCAAAACGTCTAAACCTGCGTTCCCCTCAAGGACAAGTCAGTCTACCCGTGTGACAAGCGGAGAGGAGAGAACCTTTATTATATTAGTGTAAAACATCATGTCGGAATCACAGCACAGGTAAGAAAACATCTAACTTTATGAAAATAACTAAAACTAACATGATATGGTGAGCCGGGGGCACGCGCCAAATCCGGTATCTCCGGGCACGCATTGATGAGGTTGATTGACAGTTCAATCAACTGCCAATCCAATCATTGCGCCAATCCAATCATTGCGCCAAAGAAAGTGTTTGGCTTGGTTTATAGTAGGGCTGTGCCTACTACAGACACTCAATTTTTTTCAGATGTATTTCAAAGCTTTTATTTTTTGGACTTTTATTAGTCTGTAAAGTCAGTTTCAACGGATTTGACAAAAAGTGTTTTAGAAATAAATTGCATACCCTATCTTTAAGACCTTCGCAACCTTATTGTTGCAAAACATAACGATGGCATTGGTTATAAGCGCATTTCTAAGCTTTGGAATGTTCCAGTGAGCACTCTTGTGGCCATAATACGGAAGTGGAAAGACAATAATTACATCATAAATTTGCCTCGACCAGGTGCTCCTCACAAGATTTTTGACAGAGGAGTGAAAAGAATAATCGGAAGAGTTGTCCAAGAGCCAAGGACCACTTGTGGAGAGCTTCAAAAAGACCTTCAATTAGCAGGTACTGTTGTCTCAAAGAAAACAGTAAGTAATGCACTCCATCTCCATGGCCTGTATGCACGCTCACCACACAAGACTCCAATGCTGAAAAAAAAGCATGTTGAAGCTTGTTTAAAGTTTGCTGCACAACATTTGGAAAGGCCAGTGTAATACTGGGATAATACAGTGTGGTCAGATGAGAGCAAAATTTTACTGTTTCAGTGCCATAATACACACCATGTTTGGAGGCACTGCACATCACCCTAAAAACACCATACCAACAGTGAAGTTTGGAGGTGGGATCATGGTGTGGGCCTGCTTTTCAGCAAATGGTACTGGCAAACTTTACATAATTGAAGGAAGGATAAATGGGCAAATGTACCGAGACATTCTTAACAAAAATCTGCTGCCATCCACCAGGATGATGAAGATTAAACAAGGGGGTACATTGCAGCAAGACAATGATCCCAAACACAGCCAAGGAAACTCTCAATTGCTTTCAAATAAAGAAAATAAAGCTGCTAGAATGACCCAGCCAATCACCTGAGTTAAATCCCATTGAAAATCTATGAAAAGAACTGTAGATCAAGATTCATAGAAGAGGCCCATGCAACCTTCAAGATTCGAAGACTGTTTGTGTGGAAGAATGGGCCAAAATCACACCAGAGCAATGCATGCAACTGGTTTCTCCATACAGGAGGTGTCTTGAAGCTGTCATTACCAAAAAAGGCTTTTGTACAAAGTATTAAATGAATATCAGTAAGTGTGTTCAATACTTATTCCCTGTGTCATTTCATATTATTACACAGAACTTAATTTCTGAACTTATTTGTTTTGGTTTCTTAGTATTTATTAATTACTTGGGTTGTTACCAACATCTGGTGAAAATTCCATGTCAATAGCACCTTTGGAAATGTTTTTAATGAGAAAAATGGTGACATGTTCAATACTTAATTCAACTGCTGTAAATACAATTAATTATTATTATTATTATTTATAATTTTAAATGTTTCTCTCTTACTTTAATAATTATTTACTTATTATTTTAGACTTTTTTGACTCAGTGCACTGAAGTGTAACCATTCCACTGTGTCTATGGCTGTTGTCAAGATTCCACAAGAATACAACATAGACAATGATGATGTTGTGGTGTTCAACACTGACACTGAGCGTATATGATAAACGTATATTGTTGAAATTCTTAGTTAAAAACATGTTTCACTTTGTAATTCACCTCCACACACACACACACACACACACACACACACACACACACACACACACACACACACGCACAGACAGTAATGTGTTAAAGATACTATGTATGTGTTTTTCTGACTTTTGTGGTTAATTGTATTACTTAAATTTTGACTATTGTTTTTTCATAGACTTGTAGCAGAAGCACACCTCAGATTGTAGAGAGGCTCCATGAAATGCTACAACATACAGATATGGCTCAAAGTCTTCAGGCCGAGGTGAGCATCATGTCATAAAAGTTCAGAAGAGTAATTCAACTTCTGGACATCTTCCAGAGCAGAGCAGACGTCCCGTAACCACCAAGGTTTTTGACTACCTTGAGGATCTGCACATGGACCTTGTGGCAAATGCACAACTACAGTATGAAGCATGTGACGAGTACTTTGAGCAGTAGCGGAGTGGCAATCGGGATAGTCACGACTTTTCCCGGTACGACGGTAGTGTTGAGGGCGCGAGGGCTGGTCTGATAATAGCTATGCATTGCAAGTTCTTAGCAACACCATCCGGCGGTCACCTGGGTCAAACTGTGCAGCCTTTGCTCAGCCCGTACTTATTGAAACAAAACACAGGCTTATCAGAAAGCACTAATGAAGTGCAGGTCACAACCATGAAATATAGGGGGATCAGTGAGCGGACCCTCCCCAAATGGTATAGCCCTAGTCGGCCTATGACGTAAAACCAGCAAACACCTCTTTTTTTTCCTCGTCAGGTTTGGAAATCTATCAGTAATGTTAACAGACAGTGTGTGAGTTATTTTGAATACTTTTGAAAAAGTAATCTGATTACTGATTACTCCTCTAAAAAGTAATTATATAAGTTACTTTATAGATTACTTGATTATAAAAGTAACTAAGTTTGATTCAGCAGTTGCCGACTACACCCCCACCAACTAGTAACATCAACAATGTGTCACCTGACATTTTAAGTTGAACTTAAAAACTATATCCTGAAAAAATACATGTTTTTATAAGAAATAAAATAATGACAGTCTTTCTTGACTTCACTTAACATAAATACTTGTTTTTCTAAAATATTAAATAAAGACAGTCTATCTTGACCTGACATATTTACCTGTTAACACTGTAATGGCAAAACTTACTATTTATAATCTACATTTATAAATGTAACTAATAAATTATTTTAACATGTTTTTTTTTCAAAATAATAGTGCACATTTTAAGTCACTGCAATAATCATTGTTAATTCATTATAAAGCTAGTGAATTGTAACCAGATGCAATTGTATTGTGTGTTAAGAAACAATAAGAGTATATGATAGCAAAAATAATTATTTAAATTGTTTTTAATAACGTTTTATTAATAAGAGTAACAAATATGTTGTACACACAATTTGATTGAATATATTGTTCAGTGTCTCATGTAAAAACCTGATTGCATTTGAAAAACATTTACTAGAGTCTGTTTTATCAAACAATAGACAAATTTTAGCAACACATGAACATGGACACTACCTATCTATGCAATGAAATAACAATGATTATTATAATGAATTACGAGTGTTATTATTTTGAAAAGGGAAATCATAGTTTGTGTTGCTGGCATAATATAGTTTTGCCAGGCGAACGGTTCTTGCCAGCGCCGGCTCTGACTGTCCTCATGCTGAAAACACGGCTTGTCGCATAAGTGACTTGACTCCCCAAGACGCAAGAAGAAAGGAAAATTACAAAAATAGTAATGCACAGTGACTTGGATAAATCACTTTAATCTGATTACTGGTATGAAAATAGTAACGCGTTAGATTACTCGTTATTGATAAAAGCGGTCAGATTAGAGTAATGTGTCACTAACATTATTGCGTTACTAACTAATGCATTACCAGCATCAATGCCCTGGAGCCTATATAAATTATTGTGTTTTGGACTCACTCAGTATCAAGAAATGACTTAGAACATAATAAAGCATATTGCATCATGTTTGACTCATTCCTGTAATATACACTTTAGGGAATGCTAAAGAGTGGAAAGGGGTCATTCTTGTTTTGTAAAGAATTAATCTGTTCTTTATGTTGCTTTTAAATAATCTGTTCATTATGTGATGTTGGGTGACAACTGTTGCTAGTGTTATGGAAGAATTAGTTGATTTGAAACATACAGTATGGTTTTGGTAGTTTTAGTGCATTTTGGATGTGAAATTAACTGCTGTGCAACACTGAAATTTGGTTATGAGAACTGTGTGTAGAGTTTTGAAAAAGAGACCTAAATATTGAGAAATCGGTCTTAGTGATTGTAAGTATAATAATAAAAACAACTGTATCTACAAATAGTGCCCATTTGGTCTTCGGAAATGGATAATATACAACCTCATTCTTCTAACTGAACGTTTAGCTTATTTGATCAATGTTTCTGTATTTACCGTAGTTGGCTAATTACTGAGTATATTTTGTTTAATAGCATATACATTTAAGTTGTCTCTCTCTTTAAATAAATGAATGAAACATGTACAGTAGGAAATTACATGTTGAAAGTTGGTAGAATGTTTGCAGTTACTATTTACCCCATAATAAATGGGCTGGTGCACCATGAAACTCCCGGGCTGAAAATGTGTCCCACTCCGGCCCTGACTTTGAGGGACTTGACCTGATTTTAGCTATCAAGAACCACATCCTCAAAAAGGTGTAGGACAATGCAGAAGAAAAATTTTGCAAGTACATGTCATATTGACAACCTGCCATTAATTTACTGAAAGAAGTCAGGGTCTTTGATCCTCGTCACACTGCATTTATGGATGAGAGTGTGGTCAGCTACAAATACATTCCAGGCTTAAGTGCCGTTCCGAAAGATTAATTGGATGCCTACTTCACCCACCTAGGTCCAGCTGCACTCAGAGCTTCAGCCTGTGGAGTGGTGGATTTGGATGTTTTCTGGGATGGGTTGCAGGAAAGCTTGCCCGTACTGAGTGTCCTGGCCAAACGATACAAAGACGTCATCGTAAACTCAGCATTTTCAAGCTGGTTTTGACCAGCCGAAAGAGATCAGTCCATCCATCCATCTTCATCCGCTTATCCGAGATCGGGTCGTGGGGGCAGCAGCTCCAGCAGGGGACCCCAAACGTCCTTTTCCCAAGCAACATTAACCAGCTCCGACTGGGGGATCCCGAGGCGTTCCCAGGCCAGGTTGGAGATATAATCTCGCCACCTAGTCCTGGGTCTTCCCCGAGGCCTCCTCCCAGCTGGACGTGCCTGAAACACCTCCCTAGGGAGGCGCCCAGGGGGCATCC
>JACXGM010008917.1:0-28424 GCA_016801145.1 Umbra pygmaea | reverse complement strand
TGGACGGAGGTACCCCACTGGAATCCCCACTGGTAGGTAGAGGTCAACAGGGTTCTCATGGCAGCTTTGAGAATCTCCCTGCGTATTATGTACCCCTTCTTAGGGCTTTGGCTTAATCGGACCCACCTTGCCAAGCAGGCTCAGGGTCACTGAGGGAGGGGCTGCTCAAGTAGGTTTTGACCGTCATGTAACACTAGCAATCTACAATTGGCCCGAGAGAGTCAAAATGTCCAGTGTCCAGGTCCTTCAGGCTGTCCCCTAAAAGAAAGAGACCTCTCCATAGAAGTAAATTATTAATTACTTTTTTAAATGAATATCAATTTAAAGCCATTTGGTATACTGTGCAATAAATCCATAAAATACGTTTTTTTTATAATATTACAAATATCCGTCTGTACAACCTTACAGCCCCCAAATACAGCCCCAGCTCAAAAAAACATAAGCCTAGTAATATAAGGGTAAGCAAGCATCAGACACCACACTCATATCATGGAATCCACAATCACCAGTACCAATCACAAATAACATACAATTCCACTTCCACAAAACAATCCGTGTGTCCATTACAATTTAAACATTTTCAATTTGAGTTAATAATTAACAAAAGTTATTGTTCATATCTATTTTTAACAATTGTTTACCCCATCTTACAAGTCCTATGTATTCCTTCATTGTTTTTGTAAGCATTTTTAATATAGCCAGGGAGTAGCATTTTTATCGCGAAATAGCTGATTGTCAATATATAGTTTATCAACAACAAGCGCAACGCGTTTACGTTTCCTTCTATTTTCCTTTTGGATCGGATAAAGCACTTTGCGTCGTTCGGCAATTATTTTGGGGAATTGATCATTCATACCGATGTTTGTACCTGCCAGTCTTTTCCCCAAGCTTTTAACGTTGATTTTATCCTTGAAATGGGCAAATTTAGCAACTATAGGGCGTTCATATTTTTGATTCCGTTGTCCGAAACGGTGAACACGTTCAAACTTGATCATTTCAGCAGTATCGCGTGGGATTTTAAGCGCAGTTTGGAGAAAATCAGCCATGACTTCCTCAACAATTTCGCCTTCTTTCTCTTTGATACCTGTGAGTACAATATTATTTCTCATTGATCTACTTTGAATGTCCAGCAATGAATCTTTCAAAAGTTTGTTCTCCTTTTTTAGTTCATTGATGTCGGTTGCCATGTTATTAACAGAGATATTTAATTTATTTGTCTCTTTCTCTAACATCGCCGTTTTCTCGTAACTCATTTCAAGACTTACTTTAAGTGCTTTTATATCATTACTAACCAATTCAAGTATTCCCAATTTATCGTTTATTGACTTTAAAATGTCCAAATCTGCCCTTACCGTTCCCGGAGGTGAGAATATTATATTGTCCGTGTCTGTTAAGGAATCACGTTTACGTTTTGGTATCGGTTCTCCAGCTATACTTTCATCCATAATTGTTTGATGTACGTAATATTTGTCAATAAATCGCTCTATTCTCCTAATTTGTTTCTTGTTATTATCCAGTTTGTTTAGTTATATTAATTCCGTAGCTACTGTTGTTGTGTCTTTATTTGATATATTAAATCTCAATGTTTGTCTTGATGCGCCTTTACACGTTCTAAACTAGTCCGCCATCTTGCCTAGCTCCAATAAATGACGGTGTTAGCCTTGTTTCTAGTTTTATATTCCATTTAATTTGAGGCACATGTGTACAAGGCACGTAGCTCACATTATATGGGGAAATGATTATTTTTGTTATAGCTACTGTAGAATGGTGACATTTGCTACATTCCTGAGTGTCTAAGCTTTATGTAGATATATAACATGTATATATAACCTAGAAATAGGACTTGTGAACTGTGATTGTCTGGACTTGTGAACCAGTTTTTGGGGGTGGGGGGGGGGCAGAAACCTACCGCCGCCGGTATGGTGGCCCTAAGTCGTTAACACAACTATTTAATCAGCCAATCACGTGGCAGCAAGTCAATGAATTTAAACATGTTCAAGATGATCTGGTTAAGTTCAAAGAAAGCATCAGATTGCAGAAGTAAGGTGATTTAAGTGACCTAGAACGTGACTCTGAATGTGTGGGAGTAAATTCAAGAAATCATTGATAATATGAGAAATAACTGTATTAGAGTCAATATTCAAATGATATTATAAATGTATATTTATTATTTATACATTTATAATATTCAAATTATATTATAAATATAAATAATAAATATAAATATATTTAAGCAATATCCTGAAAATGTATTACAGCTACAATTGTCATACAGCATGTTTGATGTTCTCGAAGAGGCCTTAACAAGTTGAAAAAAATTAGATAATTATATTGCAAATAATTGCATGTGTAATGCAGAAATTGAATCTCTAATGATTGAACTGCCAAAAGTCTGTTTTACCTTGCATCAAACAATGAAAGGAAAGGCTGTTTAACTATGGAGGTTGTTTGAGAAATCTAGCTGACCTAAGACATTTCTAACATCTGGTTCATCAGACGAGCAGTCATAAATATAGCTAAAAGGCAGGAAGGGGCTCAATAATGTTTCTTGGTCAGGATTTGAGTAAAAACCTTGGTCAACATAGTTTAGGGGTTGAAAAGCCAGGAGCTTGACTAATACTAGGGTTAAAGGAAGAAGGGGTCATCCTGGGCGCACTAGAGAAATCTTAGACTTTGGTTCACTGGAGATTAGCCACAAATGTAAAGGCAGGAACAGGACAATGATGCTGTATGTTTAAGAATTAGCCAATCAAAGGGCTGTAGAGCAGTGGTTCCCAAACATCTCCTCTGGGACCCCCAGACAGGCCATTGTTTTGTTCTAACCCTGCAATGGCACACCTGATTCAATTAGTCAAGGGTATAATGTGTAGTTCATTAATTGAACCAGTTGTGTCATTTCAGGGTAAAAATAAAAACATGGCCTGTCCAGGGGTCCCAGAGCAGAGGTTTGAGAACCACTGCTCTAGAGTATGCCATCTTTGAGATAAAATGCCATGTAACCATGTATTTGGGATCTAATCTTATGAGAATAAATGGGTTTCATGTCTGGAGACAGACATGGACTCCATTTGCTCTTTTTACAATGCTCTCATATTTAATACTCTTTCTTACTTAATATATTAGACACGACAAACGTCTTGTGCTGCTGTAGCCCATCTGCTTCAAGGTTCAAGAATTAGAGATGCTCTTCTGTATATCTTGGATGTAATGATTGTTTTTTTAGTTACTGTTGCCTTTTCTATTGCCATAAAGTATCATTATTTTCTATATTTTTGCTTCGGGTGTGGCCTTCGGAATGCAAATTTGTCGAAAGACTTGTTTAGTTGCGGATGGGTGAAGAAAATATTTGAGTAAACCACTTCTGTCTGGGTAGTGGTTCTCAAACATGGGTACTATGTCCCCTGGTAGTACAGTAACCAAAAACTATTAAGACATAAGGACATAGTTAATTTTTATCAACAAATCCCCTTGTAAAAACCTTCAAAATATAGTTAGAACAACTGTAAAGTTTGGTGTATGTAGGTGCTACAGAAGTTGATTTGTGAGAAAAAAATCATTTTGAGAAAATGGCCTTTAAAGATTTTTATGGCAAAATGTCACTAATTTCTATTGAAAGCAATGAATTACAGACAAAATATGCCTTTAGGTCCAAGTATGATCCATGTACAGTGCCTTGCGAAATTATTCCCTTGAACATTTCGACCTTTTGCCACATTTCAGGTTTCAAACATACATAAAGATAGAAAACTGAAATGTGGCAAAAGGTTGAAATGTTCAAGGGGGCCGAATAATTTCACAAGGCACTGTACATGGATCGTACTTATATATTTTGTCTGTAATTCATGGCTTTCAATAGAAATTAGTGAAATTTTGCCATAAAAATCTTTAAAGGCCGTTTTCTCACAATGAGTATTTTCTCACAAATCAACTTCTGTAGCACCTACATACACCAAACTTTACAGTCAATATGCCTTTAGGTCCAAGTACGATCCATGTACAGTGCCTTGTGAAATTATTCAGCCCCCTTGAACATTTCGACCTTTTGCCACATTTCAGTTTTCTATCTTTATGTATGTTTGAAGACTCATTCATGCATCATGAAGAACAAGGAACACACCAGGCAGGTCCGAGATACTGTTGTGGAAAAGTTTAAAGCCGGATTTAGATACAGAAAGATTTCCCAAGCTTTAAACATTCCAAGGAGCACTGTGCAAGCGATAATATTAAAATGGAAGGAGTATCAGACCACTGCAAATCTACCAAGACCCGGCTGTCCCTCTAAACTTTCAGCTCATACAAGGAGAAGACTGATCAGAGATGCAGCCAAGAGTCCCATGATCGCTCTGGATGAACTACAGCTGAGGTGGGCGAGTATGTCCATAGGACAACAATCAGTCGTATACTGGACAAATCTGGCCTTTATGGAAGACTGGCAAGAAGAAAGACATTTCTGAAAGATATCCATAAAAAATGTTGTTTAAAGTTTGCCACAAGCCACCTGGGAGACACACCAAACATGTGGAAGAAGGTGCTGTGGTCAGATGAAACCAAAATCGAACTTTTTGGCAACAATGCAAAACGTTATGTTTGGCGTAAAACCAACACAGCTCATCACCCGGAACACATCATCCCCACTGTCAAACATGGTTGTGGCAGCATCATGGTTTGGGCCTGCTTCTCTTCAGCAGAGACAGGGAAGATGGCTAAAATTGATGGGAAGATGGATGGAGCCAAATACAGGACCATTCTGGAAGAAAACCTGATGGAGTCTGCAAAAGTCCTGAGACTGGGATGGAGATTTGTCTTCCAACAAGACAATGATCCAAAACGTAAAGCGAAATCTACAATGGAATGGTTCACAAATAAAAATATCCAGGTGATAGAATGGCCAAGTCAAAGTACATACCTGAATCCAATCGAGAATCTATGGAAAGAAACACAAACGCTCTCCACAAACGCTCTCCATCCAACCTCACTGAGCTCAAGCTGTTTTGCAAGGAGGAATGGGCAAAAAATGTCAGTCTCTCGATGTGCAAAACTGATTCAGACATACCCCAAGCGACTTACAGCTGTAATCGCAGCAAAAGGTGGTGCGACAAAGTATTAACTTAAGGGGGCTGAATAATTTTGCACGCCCAATTTATCAGTTTTTTATTTGTTAAACACGTTTGAAATATCCAATAAATTTTGTTCCACTTCATGATTGTGTCCCACTTGTTGTTGATTCTTCATAAAATATTACAGTTTCATATCTTTATGTTTGAAGACTGAAATGTGGCAAAAGGTCGAAAACTTCAAGGGGGCTGAATACTTTCGCAAGGCACTGTATTACACTGTTTAATACGGTGGCCCTGAAGTGCAAATCTCAACAGCAAATAGAAAAACACAACAGTAAATATGAAAACACTTCAACAAATCCTAATACACAACGGCAAATAGGAAAACATGACTACAAATATGAAAATACTTTAACAAATCATAAAGCACAATGGTAAATAGGAAAACATGACAGCAAATAGGAAAACATGACAGCAAATATGAAAACACTTCAACAAATCATAAAACACAACGGCAAATAGGAAAACACAATAGCAAATATAAAAACACTTCAACAAATCATAAAACACAATGGCAAATAGGAAAACACAACAGCAAATATGAAAACACTTCAACAAATCATAAAACACAATGACATTAACTTCTAACGGTAAAGGTAGGGCCTATCTAGCAGAGTACATACCCTCCTGATTGGACAGATGGACTGTCTGTCTTTTAACAGGAAGGAGAGGTTAAAAACATGGAAAAGTTCCTATTTTGAAAACATCCGTACTCCCAAAGATACGTTCATTATTATTAGTGTTGGGAGTAATGGCATTTAAGTATAACAGCGTTACTAACAGCGTTCTTTTTTCTGTAAGGGAGTAATCTAATTAATTACTTTTTCCATCGTTACAACGCCATCATCGTTACTGAGAATTTAAAGTGGGGCGTTACTACAATTTGGTTGAATGAAGTGTGAGATGTCAGGCTTTGGCTACACATCTGCAGCCTGGAGAGAACAGGGGTGTATGGTGTAAGATCAGGTAATGTAAGATAGGTAAAGTAAATATCGCATTTATTCAACATTTTTATACGATTTTACTATTTTGATAGCACTTTATAATGACATACTTTACATTTCTGCAACTCATAGACTTTATTGCTTTAGCTTGCAACCTAAAAATATTTACTTGCTGTTAATTCTAGTGCTAGACAACGTTGGCATTGATGAAGTGCTCTGTGTGGTTAACTAGCTAGCTATGTCTAGCTAGTTAACTACTGTATACCAAGCTGTGTGAATAATCAACCTACGATGTTAACTAGCTCTACTAGTACTAGGCTTGCTTTTCATCTAGTCAACAAATATGTGTAATGGTGATAAAGACAGGTAAATGTATATACAAGTTTACATGTTTATTAATTAATGATAGTTTCTAATAGTTCAATTGAATATGGGTTTTTGTATTTTGTGTTGTTGGGGCTGCAGTGGTGCACTTTTGTGTGTTTGATATTAATTTGCCATATCGAAGCAAATCTAAAAGATTACTAGGCCCAAGTTTTCAAGTGGAATGTATTAATTGCAAAATAAAGTGATATGGGTTATGGTGTCTGCTCAATATAGGCTGGCTAAGAGGACAGGGCTAACAAGGAAACAGAAATATTGCTGAGCTCATTGCAGAGCATCCCCATCAGCATTCTAAATGACAGGTGTCACCAATACACTCAGCTATGTCTGGCATTCCTACTACTACCCAACACTGATGCCCTACCTCCCAGTTCCAGGTGACCTGTGTAAAGCAGTAGTGTTAACCAGACGTAGTGTAGCTCTGCCTCAGGCCTGTAAAATACAGTGGTAACTAGGCTGAGTATTGTTCTGCCTCAGGCCTGTACAATACAGTGGTAACCAGGCTGAGTGTTGCTCTGCCTCAGGCCTGTACAATACAGTGGTAAGGTAACTAGGCTGAGTGTTGTTCTGTCCCAGGTCTGTACAATACAGTGGTAACCAGGCTGAGTGTTGCTCAGCCCCAGACCTGTGTCTCTTCCTCTATCAAACTTTGGCTTATGCTGGAGAAACAATCGACTGGCCTCAATCCAAATGCCTTGCACAAGGGCACAAACACAATTTGATCGAGATGGAGCACATTTTCAGCTACATTTTGGTTACTCCCCTAGCACTGTAAACACTAGGACAGGGGTATTGAAAACATAGCCTACAAGGTATGGAGCATGCTGATTTTATGTTCATTAATTGCTTTCATCTGGTGTTCCAGATCTAAATAAATCAAAGTTTAAATTGTTGCATTGAAGAAAATGGAGTGGAAATGGCTTTGAGGTTCAGATTTGGTGATAAGGGCACTAGGATGTTTGCTAAAACACTGGCACCTAGACAGCTATGTCACACCTTTAAAAACGAATAAGTTTTGTTCTACCTGTCCTTCCTAGGTCCAGATGGCCCCTGCTATGTAGTGGAGTTACACAGATTGATTGTTGCTATCCCCCCCCTTCTGCACAGCCAGGACATAACCTGAATGGATCCTTATCAGAACCAACTGTGAATGCTTACCTGCCCACAGTGAACACATCCCTGGCATCAGAACATCAAATAAATGTACAGAAGCAGGTCAGCTGTCAAAATACAGGGTCCATAACAATACCTTAAACATGCATCCCACTCATTTGTTTTATTGAGTTGATTTGAATTAGATTTAATAACATGTGGATGGAATATGGAACCATAATTTCAACTTGTCTAGAACATAAAGGTATGATACCAAATGTCAACCCCACTTTGGGGTCAGTGACTCAATGTAGTACATACAAAACAAAATCATCAGGTCACATATGCTCATAAAATATTGAGGTATTAAATCTAAGTAATGATCATTCTAATATTGCTGTTCTCCTGTTAATATTAGGAGGACCAGAACCTTTGGAATAGGAAACAAGGACTCTTGGACTGCCCACAGCCCACCTAGTTGTGTTTGTGGTCTCCATATTTTGTAATTTCTTCATCGGTTTATCCTGTCCAAGTCCACATACTTGTGTTGATCTAGATTCTGCAAAAACTCAGGGCACAGCCCAGCTTTGCCCATCTGGACCGCATTGAGTGTGGCACCCTCTAGGATACTTCTTAGGTTTTAGCACTAATAGGGAGTTTCTCATTACACTTTGGGTCAAATAGCTGTATAAGCACTTTGTGAAAACTGTTATTATACAGTAAACTTTGTAGTAAATTTGATCAATTGATTGGAATATGAGACCACAAACCTATGAGCGTTTTATTAGGGGTGAGAGTCAAGACTGTAATGAGCAAACACCAGGTAATGAAATTATGAACATTTACGTGAAGACTTTTTCACTGACTATGTAATAATTAAAGAGAATCTTGCTGCACTTATTTTTTATTTTACCTTCATTTAACCAGGTTGGCTAATTGAGAAGAGATTCTCATTTGCAATAGTGACCTGGCCAAGAGGAAGTGTAATGGTGCAAGACAACACAGTTGCACATGAAATAGACAAGTACAAAAACATGCAGGTTATTCAGAGTATATGGTAGGAAATGTATATACTCTATATACAGTTTGTGCAATTGAGGTCTAATTAGAGCAGTAGATCTGTATGTGCAGAAGTGGCAGGGCAATAACAATTACAGGGCAATTACAATTAAATAAATAACACTTGAGTATACCTGTGCAAATGAGAGTCCAAAAACTGTACAAAATAACTACAGATGAGTGCAAATATACCATGGGGTGTGACAAATACACTGGGGCATAAATGTTCAAAGACAAGGTGAAAATATAGGAGTGTTAAATGAGATGTTGGTGACAAAATAGATAGTGCTGCAGTAGATCTCATTTCCTAAGGAGGGAAATTGAGAGTTCTGTAAATGAAATCACTGAAGTCTATGATTGGTAGGATGGTAATTTTTACCAGGGTTTGTTTCGGCAGAATGAGTAGAGGAGGCCTTATTGCCTATAGGAAGCCAATCCTATATTGTTTATTTTATGGAGAGGACAGCATCATCCAGTTCACTGTCAGATAAACTGCTGTATGCAAGTCTCGTGGACAACCCAAGTTCACGCATATGCCGTAAAGTTGTGCTTTGGCTGACACCCAGCATGTTGGCGATACAAGACACTGGTAAGGGCATGTCAATGAGCCGGGACAGCAGCTACTCAGAAAAGCAAAATTTTGGTCAGCCGCATCCTCTAATAAAAATACAGGGACTCTTGGGAAAGAGCTTCATGGATCATTCTTTGAAGGGATGAAAGACACTCCACAATTTCAGCTGGATGTTTAAAATGTTAGATGCAGATGTCACAATAAAGGCTTCCTGATTTATAACGTACTGGAAGTAGTCCATATTAACGTATTGTCAAATTGCATGCGTTTGAGACCCCTATAGTGTAGCTTTGAAAAGGGGAATGTTTTATTGCAAATATGCATTTTGTAAGATAGAAAACGAACAGAATTTTGTTTTTCACTTAGGCTAGTTGAAGTATATTAGCACATTTATTGTATTGTATTTTTTGTTAATTGAAAATATATGCTCAATTACTTTGGTAGCCAATTATAATGTCTTCCCCTAAAGTACGAGTAGATTTGGAGAAGCAGGCTGGGGAGTTTCATTTTTTTTGTTGCATTTGGCAGACGCGACATACAAACAAGGTCTCGCAAAGACTGCAAAAAAATATTTGTTCCTCCATCACGTCCCAGTGTATACAGTGAATGCATGTTGAAAATATTGTTGCGTGGCTACATAAAAGTTTAAGCATATGTGATGCATTGCCGCAATTGGTCTGACTGGCGCGTGAGAGAGACGAGGGTGCGTGTGTTAGTTAGTGAGTGAAGGGGTTCTTTTGTAGGCTATACTCTCTTGCATTGAACGTGAATACGTTTACTACTTAAAAACATCAAAGCTAAACATCATATCTAGTCAAAACGCATCACGACATCGCTACAAATACAGTATGGGATTAAAATCAGCGAACATCAATGTATAGGCTACGTTACCTTGTTTCAGCGACGCTTGGTGAAACAGCACGGTGGATGTTTGCAGTTCAGATGCTGAATCAAGTCGTACTGTTGTGGTATGCCAGGTCTACTTTATAGTAGACACATTGCACCTTGTTCTTTTCCTTTTTAAGTTTGTAATGATCCCAAACTTTAGATATTCTCTGCCATTTATGGACATCTCTACACTCCGCATAATCGCGCCAACTAAATTCAAAATGTATTACGCGCTATGGAGTGCTTCCTGAACATTGAACAACGGTCCTTGTGAAACAATTAGATAAACAATTAGTGTGCGTCATAGGAATTTAACGAGGCTTCGAGGCAGAGTTTTTGCTTCGAGAAATTTTTGTAATCGAGTTAATCGGGTAACTCAATGAATTGTTTCAGCCCTAGTGTTTTCATATTTGCTGTTGTGTTTTCCTATTGGCTGTCGTGTTTTATGATTTGCTGTCGTGTTTTATGATTTGTTTAACTGTGTTCATATTTGCTGTCGTGTTTTCCTATTTGCCGTTGTGTTTTATGACTTGTTGAAGTGTTTTCATTTTTGCTGTTGTGTTTTCTTATTTGCCATTGTGTTTTATGACTTGTTAAAGTGTTTTCATATATGCTGTCGTATTTTCCTATTTGCCGTTGTGCTTTATGATTTGTTGAAGTGTTTTCATATTTGCTGTTGTGTTTTCCTATTTGCCGTTGTGTTTTCTGACTTGTTGAAGTGTTTTCATATTTGCTGTCATGTTTTCATATTTGCTGTTGTGTTTTCCTATTGGCTGTTGTGTCTTCCTATTTGCCGTTGTGCTTTATGATTTGTTGAAGTGTTTTCATATTTGCTGTTGTTTTTTTCTATTTGCTGTTGTGATTTGCACTTCAGGGCCACCGTAGTTTAACATCCAGAACACATTTTTGGTTCATCCATCACTAATCATATCATCAAAAACAACACGTCAACATGGCCTTCAACTGAAGACCATTACATCACACACTTTTATCAGAACTGACAGAACACAACCATTATACAGCCTAGTTCCACCAAGTTAGTTTACAGTCTACATATCCATGCCAGCACTATATGTAAGGCCCTCCTCCATCTCCTGCTGGTGTGTTTTCACTTTTTTTCTGTGCTTACACTTTTAAATCTCCACTTTGCACTGTTGGAATGGACACTATTGGCTTTTGAGATCCTTACCATGTTATCATCCTTCATTGCATTGACAGTCATGAATGTGCTCTGAAGCCACAACATCTCCATCACAGCCAGCATGGCAGAGGCACCCTCGTTAAATGGAGCATAATGGCTGCAGCCTCAACCCAGCTTTTCCCCTCAAAGACTGTTTTTGGACAGCGGGCCAATATGAGTTGAGGCATTCGTTGGCATTCGAGTGCCTCCATGCTGCCATGCTGTGCATGTTTTGTCAAGAACTGAGTTGAGTTTATTGATACAGTACATTTATTTTCACTTGAGTGGAAAAGGACCAGAGAGTAGACCATGCAGTCATAGCAGCCATTTGGACATCTAACCGTAAATGACTATAAAGAATAACGCCATCCTACAATGTTATACTATTCAACAGATCCATAATTGTGTGTGTGTGTTTGTGCGTTGGTCTGTCAACCTGGCTACGAGAGCAGACTACTGTTTGTGTGTGTGTGTGTGTGTGTGTGTGTGTGTGTGTGTGTGTGTACGAGCGTGAATGATGTCCCCTCTTCATGTCTCTCTCTCTAATTGAAAATATATTTCTTCAATGTCCATAGGTTGATAAGGCTTAATTATTTCAATGTTTTTTGTTTTTGCCACCGAACTGAAAACTCAATGTTGTACTGCAAAAGTAAAACTGACCAATAGAACACAATGAATGAGATTACATTTTATTCTACTGTTAGGGAATCCAACGTTGTTCCATCATTGAAAATATGTTCACTGTTTCAACAACACTATGATCAAATGTAACATGTCATTAGACCTCAAATCCTACATTCTAGAAGCAGACTGCTACAAATCCCATGGTTCTATGGATCAATTTATTTAAATTTAGGGCACAAGAGATCGCGTATCAACTCATTGAGATGTGTGACGTGCATAATCAGCCACTGCTTTGTCCTACAGTCAGTGTCACTGTCATTAAACCCCCCCGGTTTCTAGTCAGATGTGCTGCTTCCTGATGTTTTTTCAACTAATCCAATACATTGCATTCACTTTTCACATCTTGCAAAGAACATTTTCTAACTTATTTTTCTTGAAAGTTGTGGTGTTAGGGGCATTTTCGAAGGTTCCGCGATAAGCTAAACACGGAAGTGTCAGAGTACACCGCGTGATGCGTCTGAGCGAATCACGTTAGCAGAAATCAGCAGTAGCCAATGAGATTTCGTGATTAGCATTAAATCCCCCTTTGGACATTCACGATTGATTACTGATAGAAAGGAAATGCCCTTATTTGGGTTAGAGTTGAGCAGGAGACTCAGAGCTTTCCAATGATATGGGGCATGACAGACTTCATTAAACAGGCGAAACTCGGCATGTCGCGTTGGAATGCCAACTTCTTGGTAAATTCGGGAGAATCTTACAGCCGTAGTAAACAAAATGTAATGTAATAAACATCTTAATGTATATTATCAACATTTTCTTTATAGCAGCTTGAAAGAACACATATTGAAGGAGTAAACTAGCCCAAAATCTCAAAATTGACTACTGCACGAAAAATCGATCTTTTTGCCTGCCATATCTCGCCTTAATTTCATTACTTACAATCTCAATGCCAAAGAGATGTTAGAACAGAGTAGCTAGGTAGCTTACTTAGGGGGTAGGGGATTTGAAAGCGTCCTTGCTTGTTGAAAGGGTTTATGAATTTGTAGTGAGTAAAATAAGTAAACCTTGGGTATATGTGTGGTGTTTGAAGCAGATTGATGAATTGTAACCCTGTTGTGAACACTTGATGAATGAACAGCTGTTAAACTGGAATGAATACTGCCATGAAACGAGTTGCACTGTTTACCCATCTAAATCGATTATGTTTTTTCAGATTTCTTCGAAAATCAATGATATATGTAAACTTCCACATCTGCTTGACATCCCTAGCTAATGTTCCAGTTTGTCTATCAGGCTACCAATAAAATCAGAAATTCTGCTGGCTCAGTGTTCTTAGATCTTTTTGTCATTAGTTACTATGGTATACTGAAGTATAATTACAAGCTTTCCATAATTGTCAAAGGCTTTCATTGACAAGGACATTAGGTTTATGCAAAGACTCAATATTTGCAGTGTTGATCCTTCATTTTCAAGAACTCTGCAATCCATGCTGTCAATTAACTTCTGGGCCACATCCTGACTGATGGCAGCCCATTCTTGCATGATCAATGCTTGGAGTTTGTGAGAATATGTGGGGTTTTGTTTGTCCACACACCTCTTCAAGATCGACCAAAAGTTCTCAATGGGATTCATGTCTGGGGAGTTTCCTGGCCATGGACCCAAAATGTAGATGTTTTTTCCCCAAGCCACTTAGTTATCCTAATGGCAAGGTGACCCATCATGCTAGAAAAGGTATTGGTCATTACCAAACTGTTCTTGAATGGTCAGGAGAAGTTACTCCTGGAGGATGTGTTGGTACCATTCTTTAGTCATGGCTGTGTTCTTAGGCAAAATTGTGAATGAGCCTACTCCCTTGGCTGAGAAGCAACCCCACACATTAATGGTCTCAGGATGCTTTACTGTTGGCATCACACACGACTGATGGTAGTATTCACCCGGTCTTCTCCGGACAAGAAGTTTTCCGGATGGCCCAAACAATCGGAAAGGGGATTCATCAGAGAGAATGACTTTACCCCAGTCCTCAGCAGTCCAATCTCTGTACCTTTTGCAGAAAATCAGTTTGTCTCTGATGTTTTTCAGGGAGAAAAGTGGCTTCTTTGCTTCCCTTCTTGACACCAGGCATTCATCCAAAAGTCTTTGCCTCCCTGTGCTTGCAGATGCACTCACACCTGCCTGCTGCCATTCCTGAGCAAGCTCTGCACTGGTGGTGCCCAGATCCTGCAGCAGAATCAACTTTAGGAGATGTCTCTGGGGTTCTTGGGTGCCCTGACGCTTTTTCACAACAATTGAACCTCTGTCCTTGAAGTTCTTGGTAATATGATAAATGGTTGATTGAGGTGCAATCTTACTAGCAACAATATCCTTGCCTGTGAAGCCCTTTTTCTGCAAAGCAGTGATGATGGCACGTTTCCTTGGAGTTAACCATGGTTGACTGAGGAAGAACAAGGATTTAAAGCACCACCCTCCATTTGCAGCTTCCAGTCTGTTATTCTATCTCAATCAGCATAACAGAGTGATCTCCAGCCTTTTCCTCATCAACACTCTCACCTGTGTTGATGAGACAATTACTGACATGATGGCAACTTGTCCATTTGTGGCAGGGCTGAAATGCAGTAGAAATTATTTTTAGGATTAAATTCATTTTCATGGCAAAGAGGAACTTTGCAATTCATTGCAATTCATCTGATCACTCTTCATGACATTCTGGAGTATATGCAAATTGCCATCAACAACACTGAGGAAGCAGACTTTGTGGAAACTTATATTTGTGATTGAGAAATTTGGTGGTATAGTTTTTTGATGGGCTGAATAAAAAAATGTAGAGGTAAACATTGTGTTAGTGTTAATGAAAATGTTGGTGTCTTATTAAAGAGGATTTTGTGCTCTTTCAACAACAAACAAAGTAAATTTGTAAATTCTTAAAGGAATACTTCACTGCTGGACAGATTAATATATATTTGAAATGGGTCTTTTATGTATTAGAAATGTTATAAAGTTTATAAGTTGGTGCCTTCTGGTTCAAGAAAAGCCAGAAAATGTAGTTTGGGTGAAATTGGATGAAATACAACAAATCCCAGAATGCACTTGCTTCAGTGCTCTACGAAGCCACTCCCAAGCCACGCCTACCGGTTAGAGAGGCAGGAGTAATTTAAATCCAACACCCTTGCCCGGCCTTACACTCCTGTACAGTAGGTGGCAGTATATGCACCTTTCAAGTCGTTTGCGATCTGCCATTAAAAATTAAGTTTCCATTCAAGGAAGAGAAGTATTTTGCAAACGTTTCTGCTGCGTGCTTACCCACCAACCAACCAAAGTTTTGAAGAGGACACCGATATGAAACCATCGGGTACAGTAGTAAACGCATTTGCCTATTTCTGATCACATAGTTACACGTAGTGATATCGTTGTTTGCATTAAAACAGCAAAGTAATGTTAGATATATAATTACTTGTACGTTGTATACAAGTTGGCTAAATTAGCTGTTAGCTACAGTATTGAGCTTCTGAGTTAGGCCTACCAGTACCACGCAACTGCCTGTTGCTGTATATTTGATGGATATAAGAAGAATGCACCCATGTACAACGACATTAAAGCAAAATCTTTTTCAGTGTGTTAAAGAAATTTAATGGCAAGGAATAAGTAGTGCAAAACAAGGATAATACTGTTGGTGCACAGTTCTGAGACGTTATATTACATGTATATAAAATAGAAAGGTAAAAATGGATTGTATATAGTTTGAAGTAATGAGCGATCGAATGCAGGATGGTGAGCAGTGAGGTACCCCATTTTTTGTTCTTTCGTATTGGCAGTAATTGTATTGTGTACTGCATAATGGAAAAACGTCTAGCAAAGTCGACTCTTAGTTCAGATATTTTGTTTAATTATATTAAACATAACATTATAAGACTAGTAATATAATATTAACACACTGTACACAGCTGTCTATATGGTTCACACTGAATATCCATATTTAAAAACATTTGTTTTTCTTACTGTTATATACTGCATGTTTATATTATACTTACTGGTAATATAATATACTACTATTTAATATACTGCTACTACATAGCACATATGTAAATGTTGTTAAGACATATATCATGATATTACATAGCCATATTTATTCTGCTCATATAATTTAACTGCTGACACAGTAATCTATTTAATTTCCTATTATTTACAGGACAACCACACGTTTTCAGCTAGAGATCCAAGCAGCAAGAAAACCTTCTCACCACCCAGTTTATAGACCCATCAAAGGAGGCTGCTACGACTTTCCAATAGCACTTCAATCATGGCACCTAGCTCATATTGTCTTCCCTGAGTCCTCTTAGTCTTCATTGTGCAGAACATTATTACATGCATCATTTTTTGCAGGAGTCTCCAAACCCTTCCATGGAGGGCCTAATGTATGCCGGTTTTTGCGTTTACCTTGTACAGGGCTGATGAAGTAGCTCACTAAATTGGTTAGGACCAGGGTTCAAAATGATTTGTTTTACCCACCAGCCAAACGGCTAGTGAATGTTTAAATTTTACCAGCCGCTCAACTGATTACTATTGTTTGGCTGGTCAGTGAAGCAAATCTACCAGCCACATGCATATTTTACAAGCATTTGGCTGATAAATGGTGCTAATTTTGAACCCTGGTTAGGACCTCCCCTCAGCTGGCAGTGTGAGTCCTAATTTAGCTCTAATTGAAGGGAAAGACCAAAACCAGCATACACTAGGCCCTCCAAAGTAGGGTTTGAAAACCTCTGTTTTAATGTGTGCACTTGACTATGGTGGCACAATATTTTTCCTTTGAGAATAAAAACAAATAAATGTCATCTTACACTGTACTCCTGTGTACACCAAAGTTATATATTATAGACTTGTTAAGGAGGCTGAATGGTTACTGTCACTGATTTAGCTGAAATCATAATTTCTATAGGCAAATACATACTCTAATGCAGTGCTTCCCAAACCTCACCTGGAGGACAACCAGCCAGTTCTTGTGTTTAACTACCTGCTGGGTTGCACATTTGATTCAACTTGTCCACTAATTGAACATGTCCTCGACTTTGGTTCTTGTAATTCTTGATGGCTACAGCTAAGCTCTGGCACTTCTGGTGGTCCTCTAGGAGAAGTTTGGGAACCACTAATGTCTAACACAAACCACAAGTAATGTGAGTTCAAAATTTTATTAAAAACAACAGCTTCAGCAGTAGCTGCAGTATTTCCACTGCTGGATCTGTGTGTGTCTTTGTCTTCCAGGAGCTATTCCATAATGTGACAGCAGGCTATTAAGTTATATTGTCTACAAAAAATCGGAAAGAACAACGTTAGAGAGAACTGTATTCAAAGATTCCATTCTGTTTCATTCTAATTCTATTGTGATCAGTGTTTGGGAATGTTACGTTAAAGTAATTAGTTATCGTTACTCACTACTTGTTCCAAAAGGTAACTGAGTTAGTAACAGAATTACATAAAAAAAGTAAATCGGTACCAGGGTAAGTAACTATTTGTGTTTACTGTTAAAGTTTTGTAGATTTGTGTGTCGTTGTGAAATGCAAATACACACTAATAGAGCAATACTTAGGACTATAACAGGAACCACAACCAATGTGAGTTCAAACTTTTAATTTTAACACATTATGAACAATTTCACACTGATAGCTCATCCAGAGCTTTAACGGTTTATTTATAGTGGCAGTACCGCCCGTCAGGAGCTCGATATCTGTCTGATGTCCTGAAAAACACAGGTAGGTAAAGAAAGACGATAGCATTTCCCCAGTCTCTCGCTTTTCAGGACCAATTCCACAAAGTGACGGTAGGTGTTAGCCAACAGTATACAAAACAGTAAGCACAACGTTAGCAATGCAAGTTATTTGCATCTACAATAGGCTAGCTAGCATGGATGTATGCTTACTGTTTTGTTGGTCAATACAAATGCGTTCACAATAGCCCAGTCTCACGTTTCCAAACGTATGTATTTCCGTGAGACTGGGCTGTTGTGAACTCATTTGTATTTACCTACAAAACAGTAAACACAACGTTCGCAATGCAAGCTATTTGCACCTACAGTAGGCTAGCATAGATGTAAATATATATTTGCAATAGTAAGCACATCGGTCGCAATACAAGCTACCTGTATTTGCACCTACCGTAGGCTAGCATAGATGTATGCTTACTGTTTTGTCGGTCAATACAAATGTGTTCACAATAGCCCCGTCTCACGTTTCCAAACTAATGTATTTCCGTGAGACTGGGCTGTTGTTAACGGATTTGTATTTACATACAAAACAATAACCACAACGTTCGCAATGCAAGCTATTTGCACCTGTGATCAAACCTGGCTGGGGTGCTTTACAGATTCTGGCGGTGCCATTTCCTCAGCAGATTCAGCGATTTCGTTAAGGAGAAAATGGCATTGCTAAAATTCCCGACAGCAATACTCAAGACTCTATCTGTGTCCAAATACGCACAGCGAGAGCACTGACACCAACAGTCCGCCCCAGCTCGTGTCTGCCCAGGCTCTTGCTCCTTAGCATCAGTCAGGTTTCTTGTTCCTCAATCATCCGCAGTTCCTCGATGTATTGCAGCTCTTTCTGGCAGCCAAAAGCATTGGATTCACCCACCCGATCTTCAAAACCCACTTCTGCCATATCATCTTTAAAACTACCCTCAGCCATTGTGGTTAGCCTACTAAAATATTACTCAGTTTATTCCACAGAGCAATAGCCTGTTCGCTTGGCTTCAAGATTGCTGACAATTTTTTAAATTCTGGAAGTGAGGTCCTATAGGCGGGTTGAAAAAAGGCGGAAGTAGCTCCTCCTGCAGGCTGTAGTTCATAGCCTCTGAGCAGGCAAGCCTCAGATGACGCAAAATGACAATTTTTGCATCATCTGAGGCCTCTGTCCCATACAACCAATACAGAGACTTCACATCCCAGGGGGGTATGAGGGATTGATCCCAGTTATTTCTAAAATACTACCAGGTTTCTACTGATACAAAGCTTAATGCTAATCGGTGAAGTATCCCTTTAATAGTTTTTGTGCTATGTCTGTTTCTTTGAGATTTGTGAAGATCATTGTTCCTCCATTTACAGTGATTTATATGCCATTTGAAAGCTCTGAATCGAAATCTAAAAAATAAAAACATTTTTTACTTTTGTGATCTTAAGCCCATATATTGTTGGTTGGTCACATCTATAAGGCCTAATTATGTATTTATTATTTTAAAGGGAGTATTAATATTACAGTATCAATCTGTCCAGATAGGAAGCATAAGCGATTGTGAATCAATGTCACCTGTTTTGGTGCAAATGAAAGTGACAACAGGTGCACTGAAGAGGCAACAGCAAGATAACTCCCAAAAAGGAATGGTTTTGCAGGTGGATGAAATTCCTCAGACCTATTGTCAGATTTTATGCTGGTGCAATGGTCCCTGGGTTCCTCCTGGTGCAGGACAATGCCTGGCCTCATGTAGCCAGCGTATGTAGGCAGTTCCTGGATGACAATGGCATTGACTGGCCCTCACATTCCCCAGATCTCAATACAATTAAGAGCCTCTTGGATGTTATGTATCAGTGCATCCAACACTGCCAAGCGGCACCACAGACTGTCCAGGAGCACACAAATGCCCTGATCTAGGTCTGGGAGGAGATCACACAGGATATCATCCACCATCTCATTAGGAGCACGCACAGAGGTTTTTGGGAGTGCATACAGGCACGTGTGGGCCATACACACTACTGAGTTACATTATGAGTTGATGTGAACTGCCTGTGTTTTAAATAATTTACTTTGATTTTCAGTGTGAGTTTGAATCCAGCCCCTTAATTGGTTGGAAATTTTGGTATCCATTGACTGTTTGTTACATTGGTTTGTTCTTAACAAAATACACAATGTACAGTAAATATTTTTATCTTTAATATGTTTCGTTCATTGAGCCACGATGTGTGATTTGAAGGTTCCCTTGATTTGTTTTGAGCAGTGTAGTTTTTGTTTTCTCATTATTTGTTTGGGACTAAATATGTTGTTCTCCTGGTGCTCTGTGGTATCTGTTTGGGTATTGTGAACTTAGCCCAGCTGGCTTAGGCGGCTCTTCTTGGGTTCATCTCTCTGTAGAGCAGGGTGTTGCTCTTGAGTGTTTGAGACACATTCTCTGTCTTTCTATACTCCATTTCAATTCAAATTGCTCCACTGGCATGATGTAACAATGTACTATTTTATTAATTTTCAATATATAATCCTAATAAGTTTATACTAGTCATTCATATTTTTTGTAGTTAGTAGAACAATAATCCAGTACAAACAAACAAAATATTCAATAGGTAGGCTGATATCACAACATATGTTTGTTCCTGTCAGACACTGTCCGTTATTTTGTAACAGGTAGCAATGAAGTGAGCTATCCACAGCTGTCTATTTCCTACCAATTAAACATGAGTTACTTATCGTCAGAACGGTGTTTGAAACTTTGAAAAACTGTCTCAAATATGCAGAAATTATACCATACTTAAGATTTCTGACATTTTGACAGGAAGTGCAACTCTGTCTCTGGTACTGCTGTGATACAGTGATTGGACAGCCTTTCCACTGCAGGGAGCCAAGTTTTCCTGTCATCCATTAACAGCAAGGCAGTGCTCACTGAGCCTGTACTTTAATTTTTTTCTGTGGTGTTCATCTGAAACTCAGGTCAAATTGTTTATCATGGTTTATTATTGATTTAAGACCGTATAGTGCTGCATGTTGCTTTGTACTTGTATACCCAATATGTCATGTCCTTTTTCGTTATTGTTGTAGTTTTTTTGACTGTTATAATTGGTTTAATACTGATAGATTGTATGTTCTGGTCCTGGGGATTCAGTTTTAAAAGGTTTGTAAACTCAGCCCTAGGGCCATTTGGATGAATGTCTCTCTGCTCCTGTCTGTCTCACTCTCTTTTTTCTCTCTCTCTGCTCCTTCCTTTTACCATCTCTCCAACACAATGTTATTTCTGCTTCCTCTCCCTTCATTAGTCCCGGTGTTCTCTTGTTTCCAGATAAACAGCTTGGCCGGACTGACTGCTAGCACAGCGGCACCCAGCAGCATGCCACTAATTAATAGTGGCTAATGAGGAGAACCATTTGCATATGGATGAGCCCGCCCTGTCTTGTCCAGAGCACACCGTGCCTCTCCGGTCACCACACATCCAGCGCATCTCACGTCTGCATGAAAAAGCAACTATCAGAGATGTGACAACCAATCGCCTACAATTAGGTTATTTCCCTAATTAGATTGAATTCCTCAGGTGGCGTTCATTTTCCACTTTGTTCTAGTTCGGGTTTTCGTTCCAGTGTGCTGTTCTCTCCCGAAATTTGTTGAGAATTAAGCTTCAAGCTGCAGGATTTTTGTTTGTGCAGGTGACGAGTCAGTGTTTTGTTACAAATGAATTATGATTATCAGCGTAATTGTTTTCTTTTGTTGGTGGGTTCAGAATTGGTAGTAAACAGTAATGATGGGTTATTGTCCATCACTACTAGCCTATGTATATATAGTGTAACATTGCTTTAAAATACACCACACTACATTGACTGTGTAATACCATCTCATTCATGCAAACCGCCAATGTCAGTAGCACTGAGTCAGGACTGCAGGGAGCAGCTGATCAATCGGCAGTGATATCTCTGTCTGTCGGTCCTGCTCAGCTCTATAACATAGCCTTGGGGTTAGTGGTCGAGTGAAGCCATAGCCGCTGTTAGTCCGATTACGAGATGAGCAGATCTGAGGCCTCAGCATCAAAAGCTGACAAGCACTGGGAGATCTCTTATTGGAAGAGCAAAATGTTCCCAAGGCATCAGTGAATGCTGGGAAACTGAGGCCACTGCTCTCATTTGCTGCTTGGAGGAACGTGGGGTGGTGCTGTAATGACTTTACTTCTCCCACTGATATCTCTCAACTGGCACTACATAGCTTGACCTCCATGCCTGAGAAACAGCAAAACACAATGATAGGACTTTTCTTGACTTTTCTATCTCGTTTTCAGGATGGAACAGGGGTGATAAAATTAATTATGAATTAATTATCCACTTCAATTATGAGCTATCCAAGACTTACTCTCTGTGGGTGTAATTAAGAAGTGTTTATTCAGAAATATTTGAGAAGGTAATGTTCCTAATTGGAACTATGTGTACATTTTCAGTCTCAGAAGCTGTGCGAATTACAGATTAAAAAGATACAATTATGAAGTATTTAGTGATTTAGTAAACGCAATAATGGTGCTTAAAAGCCACTGAAAGCCAAGTGGCATTACATATCTTTGTGGAGGCTGATTTAATTGCATATACCTGTCCAAAATTCCACTTATAGACATTTTGGGTTGGGGTGGACAAAAAAATACTAAGGAGATGAGATAAACTGGATCAAGCTAACGATGAGTCACTTAACATGGAATATCTTTTAACAAGGCAACAAGTAATAAAAATTATAGTAATTCAAGACACACGTTGAACCATGTAATATACCAATATATGGATGTATTTGACAAAAATAACATTTAATACACTTACATTTCTGACAGGGTCTTGAAGAATGTAGCATTTTTTAACATGAAGTTAATCACTGATAAGTCCCTGAATTAAACTATTGCTCAAACCGGAAGCCTTAACTTTGAGAAAGTGTAAGTGCACCCAAACTATTCCATCAAACATTTTCTGTAAATCCCTGTACGACTGTAATAGATGTGATAGCGACTGTTAAGCTTTGAAAACCCAGTTTAATTTTTTTTATCACTTTTCTAAAAAAACATTTTCACTTTGCCTCGCCTGTCATCCTCTGTTCTTTTTCTGTTTTAGGTAATGCTTTGAACAGATATCATCTAATCCGATCCGCTGCTCTGATAGGAGCAATCTGCCTGGATGATTGTTACCGCGATAATAAGAAGCCATACTCAGGAAAGATAGAGAACTTGATTAACAGTTGCTAGAAAAAAAATAAATGTATTAGTTAAAATGGGTACAAATCATTTTTGTTCAAGTGAAATGATATTGAGAAGCCGATAGAAGAGTGAGAAGCCTAATCTTTCCACTGACAGTTATGTTTTATTTATGGAAATTGTGTGATGTTGCTTGAGGAGTGAGGGCGTAATTACAACTAATTGGGAGACAGTGTAGAGCTCAGTAAGACCTCATTAAATTGAAGTGTGGACAATGGGGCGATGAGCATCAACACCCTAGACTTCTTAAGATAAACTCATTGCTTGTGAACATGCTTTCATTCTCCTCTTTTCTCTTATCCCTCTCTACCTTCTTTCTCGCCTCTTTCATTACACATACCTCTTGATTTTTTTAACTGTGTTCTTGTCTCCTTCTCGCTTCCGCTCCACCTCTCAACCCCACCTCAGCCCCACGCTTTCCCTTCTCTCCCTTTTCCTCTCCTCTCACTCTCTTTGGTGTAAAGCCCTCCGTACCACTTTACAGCAGCCTCCGCTGATCTTTTTAATCTTCTTATCCAATTTGCATAGTCTCGCTGTAATGTTATTCAACGCATTTCTCCCAGGTTGCATTTAAATAATACAAATCCGTTCTATATTTGTCAACTGTGAGATTATATTATATTTATGAATATAATTGAATAGATTCCAGCCCTTGGAAGACATAGCCAGAAGGCACTAGAACAAGGGAAACATCTGGAGGCCCACTTTTTCAACTTTATTAGAGATTATAACAGCCCCTAAGATCATCTATTCAGCCCCTGTTGACCACTGCCCTTATTACTTCAAACTAGGTCACATTCACAATTAATAAGAGCTTGTGCAAATGGGTTCTTCTATTTCATCATGTTAATCATGAAGGTGATTTTAAATAAAACCAATTAGTGTGGTTTTCTGTCCAATTTCAGAGGAGAGTGTTAAAAAGGAAGTGTGGACTGACAGCAATACCAGGCAGGTCTCCTTTGATACTGGGTGGTGTGTAATACTGGGGAAATTGATCCATTACTTTAAATCCTGAATTCCTTACGCTTCATGGGTGGAGCAACCCCACAGGGATGCCCTGGAATCCATACATTGAATCGCTTCATCTGATACAAGCTTTTGAACTCGATGCGGAATTATCCGGCAATCATTAACCTCCAACACTAAAAGAGACGCCTTTCAGAAGTAACACACCTCCACAATTCAGGGAGCTATCATCACACAGCAGGACTAGAGCTAGAGCATAGTGGTATGAGTGTAGGGCCACGAACTGAAACCTCAAGGGTTGTGCCCTTAAACATGGCTCTCAACCCCAAGTGCTTAGCTGAGTTTTACCTGCTAAAATGACTATGCTTTAATATGTACTGCCATATTTTTCTCCAGTGATGCGTCCTGTCCTGTATAGTCCTTCCAGAGAGCTCTCAATTCAGCAAATGATCAAGGGATTGTTGTTCTAACGAACTAGTAATACTTTTCAGTCTCAGGGATTGACTTGATTGGTTACTCCTCTTCCTGTAATCCAAGTAACGACTCATCTAGGGAATCTTCACCAAAGGTACTTCACATACTCTAGGTGTCTTCAACCAGAGGTGGTTACAGTTCAAAAGACTTCATTTAATGTTTTTAATGAAGCTCTCTGATGTTACACAAGTCAGACTAAAATGGCTCTTGTCTTAACTGTGTTTGCTTAATGTACTAAAGCAACTGTAAGTGTTTGAGTGGTGGTCTGCTGTGACATGTGTAACCACCATTTGCAAGAAGGTAAGAGGATTGAAGCTTTGGCCATGCTTAATCAGTACAGTGAAAGTGCAAATACCTCTGTGGGGAACAGCACAGGGATAGGCTAGCTGAGCTGTAATGATGTTGGAAGACCTTTTCTGCCTCTGCTCTGTTTAAGACTGCCTAGTCAGACAGAAATGGGCTTATTAGGACTATATGTACTGCTGGGAGATTATAAGTGCGGGCCTCTGTTTTGTTTCGCTTTGTGAGTGTGCGTGCGTGCTTGTGTTTTTTCATCAGTGTTTCTCCAGTCTGTGGTTTGTGGCACTACTGTGTGTTTGTGAATTAACCTGACTAAACGAATGTCTGTCATTCGGAGTTCAGCTGCAGAACTGTGATACTGCTGACCCTGAACGTACGCGGTCCCCAGCCGCAGCCAGCGTTCCCAGTTCCCTTGCTGCCTGCTTGCTCAGTATAGCAATGCGGAAGGTGCATTCAGATCCCCACTATCCTGGATATGTCCCTGAAACTGATCAGGTTCAGGAAACAGACCTGTGTCAAGCTGACCGGAGCAAAGAAAGCACTTTCTGGCATGATCAGTAACCTGTGGATTTCATATATGCTGCTATGGAATAATTATGGTATGTAGAAGTTTGTGAGAAAATCCACTTAACTAGCATCACATTCATCCTCATGAACAGCCACAACCCCCCCTTCAAATTGTTTGTTATTATACAGGCCTAATTTAAGGTCGTAGTACATAAAAAACACCCGTAACACCAGAGTTTACAGCACAATCACTGAATCAATTACTATTGAAATGCTTGGGTAAAATTAACATTTGTTTTATTCCATAAACTATGGACAATATTTTTCCCAAACTCCAAATTAAACCATTATCATCGAGGGCATTTATTTGCAGAAAATGACAACTGGTCAAAAAAACAAAAATAATGCAAAGAAAATAAGTTAATATTCATTTTTAAACAACACAATACAAATAGGAATATAGTACAAATCAATATTTGGTATAATAATAATTTTATTATAATAATAATAATAATAGGATTGATCTCCACCAGTCTTTCACATTGATTTTGGGTGATTTTATGCCACTCCTGGTGCAAGAATTCAAGCTTCTCTGCTTTCTTTAATGGTTTGTGACCATCCATCCTCCTCTTAATCACATCCCAGAGGTTTTCAGTGGGGTTGATTTAAGAAAGATTTGCAATGGTCTCTGGTTTTTTTCCATTCAATATTAGTATTAGAGGCCCTGGTATTGGTAGTGGTGGAAATGAGTGGCCCCTCTATAGGTTGTGGAGGGACCCTGGTATAGTTTGTAGCGAAGGGGCCTTAGGTATGATTTGTGAAGGAGTCCTGGTAAGAGTTGAGGTGGAGCCGGGGGCGCTGGGTCTGGTATGGGTTGAGGTGGAGCTGAGGGGCCCTGGTATGATTTGTGGAAGGGCCCTGGTATGTGTAGAGGTGTAGTCACAAAGCACTTGATAGGCCGAAGGGCCCACATATTCAAGCACTATTGGTCTATCTACATTTTGCATTCACAATAATTGTCTCATGGGCCTCGGACCATTGTGGGCCTCGGGTGCCTTTTAGCCCAAGGCCCCTAATGGTAAGAGGCCCCTGGGCCCAGGCCCAATTTGCCCGGTCCATAATCTGGTCCTGCCCTGCATGGACACATGCTCTGTTGCTTTATTCATGCACATTTGATAAGAAATGCTCAACACATTGCACAAGTGTGTAGGTGGACCTCAGGGGTTTCTGGATGTATCCTGATAAAGTTGGTGGTTAAGAGTGAAATCCCTGGTGGCCAAACGTATTTGCTTTCTGTACAATCTGACTATCTGATGTCAGGCTGTTTGATTTAGAAATATCAGGAGGAGCGTCTGAATTCCCACACCGTCTCACTAGAGGGACATGGTAATACATGGGGAAGCCCTGGGAAGGTGGGGCAAGGCATACTACGTGATGGGATGAATGACGCAAGAAGAGACCACATGTGAAGGCATTACAAATAGCATATTATACGTTTTATTAAAAGATAGATTTCCTGTAATTTTTAAGATTCATAAGTGGGAATAGATAGAGGGCAGAGCTTTGTTTGAAGAAGCTGTGGGCTGGATTTGAACCCTACTCTGTTATTTCTGCTCTCCCTACACATCATCCGTATGGAGGAGGCATGGGTGGGGTTAATGTTGGTAGAGAGGCAGGTTTAATAGGGGAGTGAGGAAACAGGGATATGTTTGCTGTCAGGTGAGATGAAATGGGATCCAAGGCCTCATTCGAGACAAGACTCGCATTTTCTGACTGTTTGATTTTTTGGTTATTAGAGGCACAGCTTCTATCACTCCTGCTGGCTGGGGACTCAACGCAGATGTTGGATAATGAATACTGTATGTTTGTTTATTGCATTTTACCAGTATATTATAGCTGTAGGAAGCAGTAGTTGGGTTTTTGTTGTACAGAGGGTGATACCGGCGTAGGTACTTTTTTTAAATCACATTTTTCTCCCCTCCCAATTGGTCTTCTGTAATTCGCCCTAACCCTGCTCCTCCAACACGGAAGACTTTAAACAGCTAATGCATGGGATTATTTCACTCACAAACTATTCGTCCGCGATTGAATATAAAAGCACCCGATTTGCACAGAAGCAGCCTATGGAGAGCAATGTGTTAAGGTGTTTATCCGACTTATCAATAACTGAAGCTCCAAGCAGAGACGAAGAAGTTGTGATTACCTTCAAACTCGTGACCGTCACAACGTAACGTGTCCTGTAAAGCAGCGTCTTAGCTCACTATGCCACGCAGAGCCCCCATAGGTATGTACAAAAGTTATTTTGTCACTGTATTGAAGACAACATGGGCCTGTATGATCTGGGACTTCCCAAAGTGTTCTAAGAAATAAAGTGAACAGCTGCAATTTGTTAGTCACATGTTATGTCTTAACTGGCCCATGGTTGGCTCATGCTTACCTCAGAGCTTGAACATGTTTAAAAGTCTAACCTCTCAGACTTTACATTGAGGCCCACAAAGCATTAGTCAGTGTAGTGCCTGACATCAATGGGGCTGGCTGCGTGCACGTGCATACGTGCATGCTCACGGTCGTAGGTGCCTGCTTGCTCTGTCTCTGTAATTTCTGTTTCGTGTAAGAGATAGTGTTGTGTAGGCAATCCTTTATTAAAGAGATCCAGTCTGTGGGGAGTGCATCTTTTTCTGTTATGTGTGTAATAGAATGTGTGTGTACACACTCCTTTAAAGGGAGCCATGGGGACCATGAGCGAGGCTACACTTTGATCACAGTGTTGGGGCCGGGGGCACACGCGTGAAGCCAATCCAGTATTCATTTCAGTCCAGAGTGAATCACTCAATGTCTCTCTCATGCATGCTGGGAGTACACACATTCTACACGCTTCAGCAGCATCAACACACGCTAAAGCACATCTCAACCATATACGTGATGTGTGAATACATGATGTTTGTATTTCCAGATCAATAAAGCCCCTCTTTGTTTCCCCAAAGAGAGCTATTAAAGGTGATGGCAGCATGTTGCTTAAAGGAGCGGGATGTGCATTTAACACAATGGTAATTATCATCTGTATTAATGTTCCCATTTGATCCAAACACACAGGCTGTCTTTAGATGTCTTCAGCTAGTCCTATGGATGAAAGAATAATTCGACAATACTTCTGACGTTTAGTTCTGCACTATTTACATATCACAAAGGAGCTTTGATGTTCAGTGCAGAGATGTGATGCTCAGCCACAGTGTCGTCAGTGACCAGGGAGGTTTTCACAAAGAAGGGAGACAGAGGCAGACACATAGAGACAGAGACACAGAGACAGATACACAGAGACAGATACACAGAGACAGACACATAGAGACAGATACACAGAG
>JACXGM010008916.1:11453-28356 GCA_016801145.1 Umbra pygmaea | reverse complement strand
CTCATAAGTGTTGAGCCTCGTGTTAAATAACCTTTATTGAGTGGAATAAACTTATCTTTACTATGAATATGGGGTGCATTATATGCCGAATGACAATAACCTATAGCCCTAGAATGTCATTGTGAGGTTATTATAATGCGTTTTCATTTTGGGAAGATAGTGAAGGCCTAGGTGTAAAATGCACGGCCCGCCACTGCTCAGACCGACCAATCTCAGCCATAAGGACTTATAAGTCCTTCAAAGTTGCCATTGGCCTCTTGGTAGCTTCCCTGATCAATGTCCTCCTAGCTCGGTCATCCAGTTTGGAGGGACGGCTCAATCTAGGCAAGGAGTTGTTGGTGCCGTATGCTTTCCACTTTTTAATAATGCTCTAAACGTTACTCAGAGGGATAGTTAAAGCCTGAAATCGTTTTGTATCCTTCCTCTAACTTGTAACTTTGCACAACTCTGTCTCTGAGACTTTTTGAAAGCACATTTCCAACAATGATGTATTATTTGCATTACCATGCCCTACTAGTATTGGACTCATCATGGAACAGCCAGTTCTCATATGAAGTAATCAAAACGACTACAATTAATGTCAGGATGGGGGTGATTAGCCTGGTGTGCAATCTAGGAAGTTACTGGTTGTACCTGAGGAAGTTTATGATGGTTACTCCATAGAAATTGAATGATTAGAAGTGCCGTTCCAATGCAAATAAATGTAGGATAATGGTCAGAACGGCAGCCATTTTTACATGTACCATTCCATTGCAAAGATCTAGCGGCCTACTTCCGCATTAAACTGATTTGCGTGTTGTTACCATGACAACTAACGAGAGCCGCCATTTTTTTGTGTACTAATCGAATGACCAAGCAAAACAGTTTAATAAGGATTCTATAGATTTCATTTCTATGGGTTACTCTAAAAGGCAGTGTTTTTTAACCCTCTCCTCAGGGCACACCAGACATTCCACAGTTTAGCTGTAGCCACTGAACTAGCTCACCGTATTCATTAATCAAGGGCCTGATAATTAGCAAATGAGTTGAATCCGGTGTGATAGCTCAGAAATGGATAAACACATGGAATGCTGGAGTTCCCAGAGGACGTTTTTGCTGTTTTGCGACCTGATACGGCAAGAGTTTAATCTACCAGTTAGCTCCGCCATACGGGCTTAGCGAAAAACCAATGGTGATTGGTCGTAGTGTTATCCAATTGCGTACCTTGAGATTTTCAAATGCATGCTTTGTGCCGCCCCTCGAGTTGGGTCATTTTCATTACTCAAAGCCAGACCCATATATCCTATTGCATTTTAATAATTATTTCAGAATGTTAGTAAATGTTATTTTCACTCTGATGTAGAGGGTTATATTGCTGACAAAAGTTAGATTTAATTTATTTTGATTTCCAGGGTGTAATGTGACAAAAGGTTATGATTTTGACAAGGTATGAGGATTTTCTATAGGCACTGCATTGATGAAAAAATACCTTTTCATATCAACACATTTCATTTGTACAAGACATTATGTTGTAAAAAATATAATATAGCTCATTAATCTTATTGTTTTTTAGTCAGTCACTCCAGTCAGTTTGGAGGTTATTGAATTTTTTACCATTGATTTACTTGAGCCTCCTTGGGCCCTTGAAATACTAAAATGTCTGATAATGTGAGCATTAGTTAAAGCATAACTCTTGCCAAAATGCAACCTAGGTATTTTTTTATGTACTTGAGTCAAACATTCGTTTAAAAGAATAATAAGGACGGAAACGCCACTTTTAAGATTTTCCTTATTTTTGGTTTTGGTCAAATCACCTTTTGAACGGGAGGGATAGGGGCACTACTATGATAGCATCAAAATCTCTATTTTTAAAACACTAAGAAGGCTCGACACAACATGAAACTTTGCTCTAAGTATCACAAGGGTCTGTACACATGAACTCAAGCATTGAGAACATTGTTTGTGTACACAGAGTTTACTAAAAAGAAAGATTTTGTACAACTCACCTTGTTTCTGATGGCTGCCATTTTACTAGTCAAAAAGCGTAGATCTTCGAATGCGACTGAAAAGGCTCCATAGGAGGAAATGTCATGAAGTTGTAATTCCAATGAAAAGCATGATAACCTAGCCCCTTGGCTCATGGTAATATCTATTAAAATAATAACAAGGGTTTTCATGTAATATATCAGTCTAAATAATCTAATCTTAGCTGATGTAATCTCTCGCATGAAACTTTGTAACACCAGCTACCCACGCGAGACTTCACGTGACCTTTCCACTTTTTGGTTTTAGCATTATTTCATATGACACTCCTTTTTCAACTACAAGGTCAATATTGTTTTTCACTAATGACAAAACAACGAATTATCCGTGCATTTATATGGACCTAAGCTTTAGGAGCATTCCATGTAACCTTACGACAAGTCTGACTCTCCTAACCACTGAGCCATCTGCACCTTGTTATGTTGGGAACTAGCATATTGTTTCGAGGGGTTGAAATAATCAATATAAATTGTTTATATAATATGCTTTATCTAAGTAGAATCATTGTCTTATCTCTGTTAGCTTGAAACCCAATGGTGTTTATCAACACTAAACCCAATGGTGTTTATCAACACTAAACCCAATGGTGTTTATCAACACTATATCCGCTTTCCGACCGCAGGGATATTTGCAGTTCCTAGAACATAACGTTCCTATAACCCTTATTGTATTTCTGACAGAAGAAATTTGGGGATTATTTAGTTCCTCGCACCGCAGTTCCTATAACTCTTTCAGCTTCTACTCCAGAGCAGGGTCTTTCCATTTTCCTTGGTCTACGTTGATTGGTCCAATTTATAAATCATGCCCGTGGTTTCGTTTGCCTGTTGCGTATATTACATATTATGCTGGAGCCTTTATCTTCTGTGTTTCACTTTAAGTAGGCCTATTCAATTTCTATGACTACAGCCAGAGGCGTCATGCCCATTGAAACGTGCCCCCTCAGATTTTTGGGCCAAGTGGATTTTCCTTTTAATATCAGTATTTGTGGGCACCTGTTTCCGTGTGTTGTGCACACTGTGCCCTAGAACCCAGCACTACTTGGGCTAAAAACAACCAGATCATCTGCATACATAAGATGATTTACACACTTATCTCCAATCATACACCCAGTGTTACAAACATTCTACTGTGAAATGTTGTTGTATGTGGCGCTAAGCTAAAGTCTAGTGACGATGCTATAAAAGACCGCTCCGGTGCTTCCGTCACTCCCTCATTCCTCCTACCAGTTCCTATGACTTGACCAGTGCAAATGCACATAGCAAAACCGGTTTTGGGAGAGAGTAGTTAGTAGAACTGTTTAGAAGAGGACTGTTCCTATTACTATGTTCCTGTAACTACTTGGTCGGAAAGTGGCTATGGTAGCCATTTTCTTACGTAGCGTTAGGCAGGAAATTCCCACCAAAGTGTGTGACGAATGGTTTGCTAAAGTTGAGGAAGTACGTTTGTCAGTACTGTCAATCAAGCCAGAGCTGTACAGTGACATCTAATGATGCTGCAGTGCGGGCCAAACCTCTAGACAAAGTGGACAAGAGAAATATTATGAACCTAGACTCCTCAGAGAAAAAACGAAGTACCAAGCAAGGAGCTGTTTTAACCCGACAACACCTAGATTCACATTCTTCAGAACACAGAGGCCTAAATAGGCTGAAATAATGCCTATTATCGTAGGCATCTTTAAAGCTCCAGTCCATGACTTTCATGAATGCAAAACTACTTTTTAGGCCTCCCATTTTGGTCCTTATGTGTAGTTTTTTATATTATATGCACAATTTAAGTAGAATTATTATCATATGGTACCGCAGTAGGCTTGAAACCCAACAGTGTATTTTACAGCAATGGCAGCCATTTCTTTACCTTCAGGGAGAGAATCTCCAGAAAGTGTGTGACGTACTGTATGGTTTGCTAAAGTGGAAGAAGTTAGGTTGGCAGAACTGTCAATCAAACCAGAGCTGCACAGTGGCATCCAATGATGTTGCAGGGCGGGCCTAGATACCTCAGAGAAAGTAACAGAGTATGAAGTTGAGATGTGCAGAGTATTCGGATAAAAAGAGCATTGTTGAGATGCTAGTGTTGTGGATAACACGTTACATTAGTCAGACTACTGTTGAAATAAGTAACCTAAACACGTTAGTTTCACAATTCAAGTAATTAGATATTAGTTCATTTAAAACGAGACAATTAGTTACATTTACAATATAGTTTCCCCTTTTCTGTTAAAAATGTATTATCCATTGTTTTTAATCCGTATTTCATAAGTGTGCCACCACGGCAATAAAAAAAGGAACGGTCCCGCACTTAAATTGGAATGCATATGCAGATTTGGGGTTAGCGAAATAGAATAATACATAGCCTATATATTAACAGCTGGAAATATTTGCATTATTTCATAACTATCAAATAGCATGGAGTAAAAATAAAATGTCCAGTGAGTTGTGCGTCAGGTGCAACGCCTGTCGAGTGGGAACAAGATTGCAAATTGTATGTAACTCCTATTCATTTTTTTTACCTGTATTCTTTACCGAGCTGAATTTGGTTACATATTCAAACATTCAGATGAAATTGGTTTTACAGTACATACAAACATTCACCCTTTTAACAGAAAAAATTAATTCAATTTGTCAATTGGATCATGTCCAGAGCCAGTAGTTACCACAAGTCTGCACCCGACATGATCAGGCAATCTCTATGTAGGGGCGGCAAGATAGTGTCTTTAACCCTAATTGCTCCCTGGTTGTTTCTGTAAATAATAATTATTTCCCATTCAACTTTCCATTACACTTCATTCAAATCGTTTAAATACTTGGGAAGGTCAATGGATTAAATTTTTTGTCCAATGAGTGTTGTATGATAATAAATCTACACACAGCAAAATGCATATGTAAAAAACTTTTTTTTTAAAGTAACTAAAAGTAATTTAATAAGTTACTTTCAATGAAGAGTAATGCAGTGACATAACATAGTTAATATTTTGGAGAAGTAACTAACTATCGTTCCCCAACACTGCATACGGCAGGTTCACGCAGATGGGCAGGGACCCTGGGCATCTTTCTCTTGGTTTTTTTCAGAGTTAGTAAAAAGGTCACTGTAGTGTCCTCAGTTTTTCTAATCGTGACCTTAATTGCCTACCATCTGTAAGCTGTTGGTGTCTTAACGAATGTTCCACAGGTTCATTAATTGATTATGGTTCTTTGAACAAGCATGGAAAATATTGTTTAAACCATTCATAGTGAAGATCTGTTCAAGTTATTTTTCTTTTTATGAATTGTCTTTAGAGTACAGTGTCCAGAAAAAGGGATGTTCCTTTTTTAGCTGAGTTTAGATATGTGTACAGTTGTGTTCAAAAGTTTTGAGAATGTCACAAATATAAATTTTCACAAAGTCTGCTGCCTCAGTATTGATGATGGCAATTTGCATATACATATGAATTGCAATGAATAGCAAAGTCCCTTTTTGCCATGAAAATGAACTTAATAAAAAAATAATTTCTACTGCCTTTCCTGCCATAAAAAGACCAGCTGCCATCATGTCAGAGATTGTCTCATCAACACAGGTGAGAGTGTTGACGAGGACAAGGCTGGAGATCACTCTGTCATGCGGATTGAGTTAGAATAACAAATTGGAAGATTTAAAAAGGATGGTGGGGCTTGAAATCATAGTTCTTCCTCTGTCAACCATGGTTACCTGCAAAGAAACGTGCCATCATCATTGCACAAGAAGGGCTTTACAGGCAAGGATATTGCTGCTAGTAAGATTGCACCTAAATCAACGATTTATCAGATCATCAAGAACTTCAAGGAGAGAGGTTCAACTGTTGTAAAGAAGGTGTCAGGGCACTCAAGAAGGTCCAGCAAGCACCAGGACCGTCTCATAAAGTTGATTCAGCTGCAGGATTGGGGCACCACCAGTGCAGAGCTTGCTCAGGAATGGCAGCAGGCAGGTGTGAGTGCATCTGCATGCACAGTGAGGCAAAAAACCTTTGTTGGAAGCCCTGGTGTCAAGAAGGGCAGCAAAGAAGCCACTTCTCTCCAGGAAAAACTTCAGGGACAGACTGATATTCTGCAAAAGGTACAGGGATTGGAATGCTGAGGACTGGGGTAAAGTCATTTTCTTTGATGAATCGCCTTTCCGATTGTTTGGGCCATCTGGAAAACACCTTGTCCAAAGATGACAGGGTGAGCACTACTATCAGCCCTGTGTCATACTTAAGCATCCTGAGACCATTCATGTGTGGGTTTGCCTCTCAGCTAAGGGAGTGGGCTCACTCACAATTTTACCTAAGAACACAGCCATTAATAAAAAATGATAAATGATACCAACACATCATCTGAAAGCAACTTCTCCCAACCATCCAAGAACAGTTTGGTGATGACCAATGCCTTTACCAACATGATGGAAAACCTTGCAATAAGACAAAAGTGATAACTAAGTGGCTCAGGGAACAAAACATAGAGCAGATGTCATGAAAAAAAAAGGTCAACACTACAAATATTGACTCTTTGCATAAGCTTAACGTAATTGTCAATAAAAGTCTTTGACACTTATGGAATGCTTGTAATTATATTTCAGTATACCATAGTAACTATTGACAAAAAGATCTAAGAACACTGAAGCAGCAAACCTTGTGGAGAACAATACTTGTGCCATTGACTACGACTGTATACTGTATATGTATAAGTATATAATACATATTATTATTAGTGTTATTCTACTGTGAACTATAATAATTGTTTCCTTTTCATTTATTTATCTTGATTTAGTATTTTATTTGGAAATTGGTTATATGGTCCCTGGAAAAACATTATAATTTAAATAATTAAATAAATCTATGTGAAGTTTGTCCTGCCTGAACTAAATCATGGAAAGTTACATACTGCATCTTTAAGTCATACTCAAGTGCTAAATTGTCAAAAATATTATTTACAAGTGAAACCCAGTTGCCAATCCCTAACTGAATATACCAACATATTGTACTATGCAGTTAAAAAAACTCTATGAACATTAATCGTAGACAGAGAGCCATTACAAAAACATTGTTGATCAGCTACAGATGTAAAAATACTGAAACAAATTGCTTCCATATAAAAAGATGTATAAAAGGTTTTGAAGAAAATGTATGTAAATTACTGTGGAAACTACATCAAATAATACTTTTTTACTTCACTGTGCCTTTCATTTACTAGAACTTGGTTTACACTAAATGTAGCATGCTCGCTATATCAATGGAACCATTGTTTACAGTGAGGTGTATGCATGCAATGAAGTTAAGGTAATCCTTTCATTAAGCTTTTTGTAATGATGTGCTCCCGTTGTCTGTCTCCTCAGACTCAGGACTTAACCCGAAGACATTTTCAGGCGAATTCCGGTCAATCCCTGATGAGGCCTTTGACTACCTCGATCTGGATGTACAGGAGGGCAGTGGGTCGGGGATGGGCTACGATCCTTTGAAGAACGGTCACCATGGCCCTCGTCACTCTGCGTTTGTTATCTCTGACGAGGCACGCAGCTTCCTCCAGGGTCGCCTAGCAACGGTCTTTGTCCCCACTGTCTACACCCTGGTCTTCATCATAAGTGTGCCCCTTAACCTGGTAGCAGTGGTGATGTTTGTACGACGTATACGTCCGAGGAAACCAGCAGTGATCTACATGCTGAACCTAGCCAGTGCCGACCTCCTCTTTGCCCTGCTTCTCCCCTTCAGGATCTCCTACCATTTCAATGGCAACAACTGGATGTACAATCCCTTCATGTGTCGCCTGGTGACGGCAGCCTTCTACTGCAACATGTACTGCTCTGTGCTGCTGATGATGTGCATCAGCATTGACCGCTTCCTGGCCGTGGTCTACCCCATGGACTCCCTGATGTGGCGTAGTCCTCAGACAGCCACTGGGGTCTGTGGGGCCATGTGGCTGTTGGCTATGGGAGGTGTGATACCCATCCTGCTATCCGGGCAGACTGTCCACCTCCCAGACCTGGGCATCACAACTTGCCATGACGTTCAGGACATAAACAAGCTTCGCTCCTACTACCTCTACTTCTTTCCCATTTACTCCTCCCTCTTCTTCTTCATCCCGCTGGCGTTCACGGCCGTGTGCTACGTCCGCATCGTGCAGGCCCTGGCTGCTGCAAACGTGGAGAACCGCTCCAGGAAGTCGCGAGCGGTGGTGATGGCTGTGACGGTGCTGGTGGTGTTTCTGGCTTGCTTTACCCCCACCAACGTCATTCTCCTGGTGCACTACCTTAAGTTGGCCCATGGGCGCAGCGACAGCTCCTACCAGGCCTACCTCCTCTCCATGTGTGTGGGCAGCGTGAGCTGCTGTCTGGACCCCCTGATCTACTACTTTGGTTCATCCCAATGCCAGAGACAGGTAGCTGCCCTACTAGGCTGCAGACAGGCTGGGCCAGAGACCGAGCTCAGCTCTCAGCCGTTCAGTACCAGGACGAGCATGCTGGAAAGCATTCAGAGCACTGTGGGCAGTCACTATAGGAAGCTCATGGCCTGATGTTTCTCAAACCAATTCGACTGGTGAATCAAAGGTGTCTCACAAATTTGCTACTCCGGTATAAGACGATGGCATAGGGCATCTAAATACTATAGGATGGCTGAGGGTCCCCAAGAGAAGTTTGAGATCCACTGCTTATAGACTGAGAGTTTGAACAGACTCTAGGACCTTACCTCGGTAGTTTCTAGTGGCTTCCTCTCCTCGTCTACTCTCCTTCATCAACACTAGACTGAAACATTGTAGCAGATCACATTGATGAATATGCACTGTTCTGAGGAGCTTGTTAAGTATCGAATCCATTTTACATTTACTGTTCTGAGGAGCTTGTTAAGTATCGAATCCATTTAACATTTACTGTTCTGAGGAGCTTGTTAAGTATCGAATGCATTTAACATTTACTGTTCTGAGGAGCTTGTTATGTATCGAATCCATTTTACATTTACTGTTCTGAGGAGCTTGTTAAGTATCGAATCCATTTTACATTTACTGTTCTGAGGCGCTTGTTAAGTATTGAATACATTTTACATTTACTGTTCTAAAGAGCTTGTTAATTATCAAATCCATTTAACATTTACTGTTCTGAGGAGCTTGTTAAGTATCAAATCCATTTTACATTTACTGTTCTGATGAGCTTGTTAAGTATCAAATCCATTTTACGTTTTAGTCATTTAGCAGACAATCTTATCCAGAGCAACTTACAATAAGAACAGGACATTCCTCCTGGAGCAATTTAGGAATAAGTGCCTTGCCAAAGGACATAACAAAAAATTTGGTACAGTCAGTAATCGAACCGGCAACCTTTCAACTACAAGTCTGATTCCTTCACCACTGAGTCATCTGATGTCCCACACAATAACTAAAATATAATTAGATTAAAATAAAAATCTAATAGCTGAATAATAAAAGTATAGAATTAATAAATTAACAATAAGAGGGTAAACTATGATTAAAAAACGATATAAGTATGTTGAATACAATAGGGAATAAGGAATTTTTGAAAATGAGTTACCTTTAAATAATAGCAGATGATAATCTAATTTGGATAGAGACATTTCAAGATTATAATTTAAAAAGCAACACAGGTGCATTCTGTGAGAAAATTAAGCGTTTATTGAGAAGGAAGTTTATGTGTGACTGTATGTGTTGATTTACTCTTGACTGGGACTGAGAATTCTTCTGCCAGTGCAGTCAATCTGGTGTCCTGGTAGAAAAGGGGTGGGTTGACCCCTGCTGGTCAAGCCTGGAACTTCAGAAGGGTGAACTACTGTAGTTAAAACAAATATTCACAGTGTGTCCCATTTATTAAGTGGCATAAATTGAATTACACTTCTCTTTAATTATCTACATTTTCTCTTTAATTGTTTAAATTGTTTAATTGTCACCTGTATTGTTTTTTCATTGTTTGAGTCTTTACATCAAGGGCCATATTGTAATGACAATCTGCTTGTATGTACTGTATGTGCTGTTCTACAATGCTTTGCTGCTACATATGGCATAATGCCATTGTGCTTATTTCAATGTGCTCCATATAAACATTCAACATTGTTTTTAAAGTCAATTTTGTCATGCAGTGTCTCCTAAAGTGTCACAATATCAATAATACCTACATATTCAAGTTAAGAATTACCGGTAGTTGGTTGTTGTCTACTTTCTTAACCTAATTAGGAAGTTCTTACACTAAATAACCAAGTTACATTTGATTCAGACCTTATTAATTAAAAGAAAACACAAAACAATTAGCCTAAATGTTTTTATTGAAATGTCTTTGCTTGAGCAGTCATATTTTGTTATATAGGATACCTGTTATTTCTGTGTTGATCTACTAAAATGTATAAAGTCATGAAAACAGTTCACATTATAAACATTAGTGTTTTTTATATATATATTTTAGCCATGTTCAAGCTTTATTTGACAGTAAATAGGGAAATATAGCAGTGATAGCTTCTGAAACAAAGATGTAGCATATTCTAATCCATCTGCTGCAGCAGTATATCTGCACTGGAGGCAGAAGGCCAGACTACTGGCCACCACAGGTCACAACATTAGCATGTTTAACATAGTCATTTCACTGCACATAACTTGTCAAGACGTGATATATGGACATTTATATAAAACAAGTTGTAACGTGCATGGACGTATGAGTGATATTTGGTTAGTTGTTATGGGATCAAAGTTCCAGGATGAGGAGTTTTTGAAGGCCACACAGGAAGCATCTGGTTCTCTCGCTCACTCTGTCTTCTCCTCATTTGTCTCCTCTGTTGTCCCCTCCGTCTCCTCTTTGAACTCCTCTGTATTCCCCTTATCTGTAGTCTTCTCCTCATTTGTGTCCTCTGTTGTCTCCTCGTCTGTCTTCTTCTCTGTAGTCTTTTCCTTCTCTGTAGTTTGCACTTTCATAGTTTCCGCTTTCAGCAACTTCTTGTTTTCATCCGGGCACAGCTCTGAGAAGAAAGTGAGGATATTGAATGGAGAGCTACTAACAACATTGTGTTGCATAACTGCTACATCTCATGGTCACAGAGGATGTTTGTTGCATTACTGTTTCCTGACCCAACTGCATATCCTCTATTCTTAGGCCAATCTGTTTACAACTGCGGGTGTTTACAGGAAAATGATTCTGGTTTACAGACATCCACTAAAAGGACATAGCATTTACTTTATGCTAATTATGTCTCCCCCTTGTGGTTTTGCATGGTCCTGTCACAGCAAATACATTTTATCTCATTATTAAATAATTTCTCAGTAATAATGGCTTATATTCTTGCTGTATATTTATTCATTAAAATGGTGAAACAGAAATAGCTTTTAGAAAAAATAATCTTCCTCAAGCAATTATTTCCCTCAAAATGTATTGGAGTGTTATGTAAATGAGTGTCGAAGGAGGGTCATGTAAACTGAACACTGACTGGTGTAAATCTAGCTGTGTGTGTAACCAAGGAGATGAGTAAGAATTTACAACATTAAATAATGAAATGGGTGACAGAACATTAAACAATTGGATGATATAGTACACAAAGCAGGGACAACTATTGTCTCTTGACTACCACTTGAGTAACATACAGGCTGAAATAATTTTACTATATTATTTTTCTGTAGTGTATGGTTTCAAAGTACTGTATATGAAGTATTGAAGTACACCATTATAAATGTAGCTTTGTTCTGCCTGGTGATGTCACCAGGCACTCTTAAAATCCACACAGACACATCATGTATATTGATGATTATCTATCACATTATCTGGAGACAAAGAAATCCTGATAAAAAAACAGTTTACATGGCATTTTATCTTTCCAAGCAATCAAGAATAGACTTTTTGGTTAATATCTAGAAAAATACGGAAGAATTGTGGTTATTGAAAATTTAATAAAACACACTTGGATGATGGTCAATTCAAGGAGGGAACTAAATCTATTATATCTGAATATTGGAACAAAGCAAAGTCATTAAAGTCATATGGTACATACTGGGAGTACATTAAATATATGATTCATAAACTGGCAATCAAAAGAAGAAAGGAGATTGCCAAAAGCAAAAGAAATAAGGAGGAAAGTACAATCAATGACATTGTTACCATTTATGGACTAAGTAACTAAGATAAGACTACATTATTAAAATTGCAATTCTGGCTGGATAAAATATATGAGGGCAAGAGGAGCTTTTGTGAGATCTAGAAGAAAATGGTTGGTGGAAGGAGAGAAGAAATCTAAATTTCTTTTAACTTGGAAAGAAGAAATGTTGAACTATCCTCAAATATAAAAAATTATATATAGAAATTATATATTAATGGTCATACTTCTGAAAACCCAAAGACTATTTCCTGCTTTGTTACTTCTTTCTATGAGAACTTGTATACAACAAAAGATGACATTGGTGATATAGCCTCCTTTCTGTCATCCATTAAAGAGAGTGCTAGCTGTATTGATAGGGAATCAAAAGAAATGTGTGACCAAAATATAAATTTAGAGGAAATTAAAAAAGGCATCCATAAATTAAAATATAATAAATCTCCAGGTAATGACGGTGTAACCAGTAAATTAAATAAAACTGTTCAAGTATGAGATTAGTGAATTTATTTTACATGTTTTTATTGAAGCTATTGAGAAAGGAAAGTTGCCTCATTCCATGACTCAATGTCTAATTTATTTCATATCAAAACCAGATAAGGATCCCTTGATGGTACCTTTAAAGCAGAGGTATTCAACTCTAACCCTACGGGGTCTGGAGCCTGCTGGTTTTCTGTTCTACCTCAACATTAATTGGACTCACCTGGTGTCCCAGGTCTAAATAAATCCCAGATTAAAGTGTTGCAATGAAAAAGTGGAGTGGATCTGGCTTCGAGGTCCAGAGTTGAATACCCCTGCTTTAAAGGTATCACCATTTGATAAGGAAATAAAATGCTGTCAACTTGCGGATGACACTACTCTTTATTTGCATGATAGATTGGAAGTTAAAAAGGCTGTGGATTTATTGAATGTGTTTTCTTTTGTATCAGGTTTGACATTAAATGTTAGAAAATGTGATTTATTTGCTTTAGGGGACAAATCTAACAATATTGCTGATATAGAAAGCATAACAATAAGAGAAGTTGTTTACTATCTTGGAATCAAGGTTTGCAAAAATCAAGCTGCAAGAGTTTCTTTAAATTTTGTCCCTATTGTTGCCGATATGAGAAGGAAATTGATCGCTTGGTTGCTTAGAGATTTATCATTAACGGGTCATATTTTGCTTTTCGAAAACGGAAGGGTTATCAAGATTAGTATATATTGCAATGGCATTAGATGTTTCCCATGTCACTCTTAAAAGTAGACAGAAGTATTTTAAATTTCATTTGGAGAGACAAATTAAGATAATTCATTTAATTTATCCAGTTAACCAGGTCTTGTCAAGATTTAAAATTGATATTGATATGCAGTGTGTATTTTGTCAAAATGGAAATGAAATCATAAGTCATCTGTTTTATGAATGTATATGTACAAAAATGTTTTGGACAGATATTACATTTCTTTTTAATATTTTTTTTTCAATCAACTATAGTTTAAAATCAAATATATATTTTTTTCAATCAACAGGTACTAGGGTTCAACTTGACAATAAGGATGTTTACTTTCATTTAGCAAACAGAATATGGATCACAACAAAATATTCTTAATTAAACGTGCAATATGTAATTTTTGGCCGCCAGGGGGCTCTCAATCAAAACAATAGCAAAAGATGTACTGGGATGACGTCGGGAGGTTGCGTGGGATCATGGGTTTTGTTATCGTCGTCAATGACAACCTTCCAATCTAGCGTCTCCGGCAGCAAAAATGTTCACTGACAAGGTAATATATTGTTAAAAAAAGTATAACTTTATTCACGTTATGTTTGGCGGCTCCCTGGAACTTAGAACAACTAGAGCAGTTACAGGTTATATGACGCCATTTATGGGCGACTAAATGAAACGTCCCGTGTCTTCGAATTATATTACAAATTTCTCTGGATTTGAAAGTTAGTGGAAACATTTAGGATAATGTAAGTACACAACTAAGAAATATGTATAATATATGTATAGTGATGTTTGCTTTTAATGCAAAGTATTAAGAATTTTGTTATTGTTTTGACTGATATTACATATTGTACCTTTAATTTGTTTGTTATATATGGTAAATATTTTATACACAAATGTAAGTGGGCTAAAGAATTATTTTTTTTCTTCACTTTTTAGAAATTGAGTTTGAAGACTATTTGCAGTTATTGCAAAATGTAAATAATACCAAAGCAAGACAAACCCTAAATTGAAGCCTAATGTATTTTGTTTGAATTTGTATACCCCTCTATGTAAAAAGGTTTTGTATTTTAGTCCTTGTTTGTATACTGTATTGTTGTATTATACTATTGTAAATTCAGTACATTTTCTGCAATAAAAAAAGGAAAATGCTACTGATGGAGGAGTAACCTCTGCAGTGTATGCACAAGCTGTTGTGCTATTGTGTCAACATGCCAGGTCTGGAGAGCACATTTTCTGTTTAATGCTATTTGTCCTGACACCATGCAAACATATAAACATAGGAAGAAAAAAAACATGGGTCAACTCAGCAAGAATAATTTAGAGGTGGCTATTATTTCATTGCACAGTGACATTTTAATTTTGTTATTTTGGTTCTGTACTCTAGCACTTTGAGTTTGAAATAATGACAATGAGTTTGAAGTGCAGTCATCCTTCATTTTAGGGTATATTCATACATATCGGATGAACCTTTCAGAAATGACAGCACCTTGTGTACATGGTCCCCACATTTTCAGACACCAAATAACATTGCACAGTTTTACATACTGTAGAATAAAGTAATAATTGTAAACATTTGGATGCATATCCTTTGCATGCAATGACTGCTTGAACACTGGATGCTGGATATCTTTCCTGGTGATGAAAAATTGTCACTGTCCAATGAATTATGGTGCTCACTGTATGGGGTTCATGATTTAATCCCTCAAGTGAAAATGGGGACAAATTTCATCTTTTATTTTCAGCATCTATAAAATATTAAAAGATGAGGAGCAAAGAGAAGCTCTGACCTGACTCTCCATCATAGGTGTGGTGCGTATCTGGGAAGTTCAAACACTCTGCCTGCTTCCTATAGGTGTCCAGATACGTAGGATCCATTTGACCTGTCCTGGCTGAAAGAGAGTGAACAAGAGAGAGAGACACCTAGTCTGGTGAGCTTACCAAATAGTATCTTAATTAAGTGATATTTAAATCTGTTACCAGGCAACAGAATCTCTATTGATTACCGTATTACTCAGCATCAATGAGTGAGGCTGATTTGAGAGTAGCCTTGTCCCAGATCATTAAATGAACATAACTAGTGGTTCTTATATTTTGGTCAAGACACTAATTAATCCCATCTTTTCGGAAAAGTCTGAAGCACATCCACATGTTTTATTAACTGATTGGACTTACTGAACAGCAGCAGGTATCTGCCAGTTATGTCCCCATTACGGGTGGTGTCTGACCACAGCAGGCAGTCAGGACATGTCTCCAGGTATTGACCTTTGTGTTCTGACAAATGTACTGTGGATCCATAAAATAAACAGAAGTTCAGATAGGGTTAGTCAAAACATACAGTGCATAGATCAATACTTACAGGTCCTTCTCAAGAAATTAGCATATTGTGATAAAGTTCATTATTTTCCATAATGTAATGATAAAAATGTAACTTTAATATATTTTAGATAAATTGCACACCAACTGAAATATTTCAGGTCATTTATTGTTTTAATACTGATGATTTTGGCATACAGCTCATGAAAACCCAATATTCCTATCTCAAAGAATTAGCATATTTCATCTGACCAATAAAAGAAGTGTTTGTAATACAAAAAAAAGAAAAAGTCAACCTTCAAATAATTATGTTCAGTTATGCACTCAATACTTGGTCGGGAATCCTTTTGCAGAAATTACTGCTTCAATGCGACGTGGCATGGAGGCAATCAGCCTGTGGCACTGCTGAGGTGTGATGGAGGCCCAGGATGCTTCCATAGCGGCCTTAAGCTCATCCAGAGTGTTGGGTCTTGCATCTCTCAACTTCCTCTTTACAATATCCCACAGATTCTCTATGGGGTTCAGGTCAGGAGAGTTGGCAGGCCAATTGAGCACAGTAATACCATGGTCAGTAAACCATTTACCAGTGGTTTTGGCACTGTGAGCAGGTGCCAGGTCGTGCTGAAAAATGAAATTGAAGCTTTTCAGCAGATGGAAGCATGAAATGCTCCAAAATCTCCTGATAGCTAGCTGCATTCACCCTGCCCTTGATAAAACACAGTGGACCAACACCGGCAGCTGACATGGCACCCCAGACAATCACAGACTGTGGGTACTTGACACTGGACTTCAGGCATTTTGGCATTTCCTTCTCCCCAGTCTTCCTCCAGACTCTGGCACCTTGATTTCCGAATGACATGCAAAATTTGTTGTTGTTTTGTTGTGCTGCTTCTCTGTAGCCCAGGTCAGGCGCTTCTGCCGCTGTTTCTGGTTCAAAAGTGGCTTGACCTGGGCAATGCGGCACCTGTAGCCCATTTCCTGCACACACCTGTGCATGGTGGCTCTGGATGTTTGTACTCCACTGCTTCCGCATGTCATCCAAGGTCTGGAATCCGTCCTTCTCCACAATCTTCCTCAGGGTCCGGTCACCTCTTGTCGTTGTGCAGTGTTTTTTGCCACACTTTTTCCTTCCCACAGACTTCCCACTGAGGTGCCTTGATACAGCACTCTGGGAACAGCCTATTTGTTCAAAAATTTCTTTCTGTGTCTTACCCTCTTGCTTGAGGGTGTCAATGATGGCCTTCTGGACAGCAGTCAGGTCGGCAGTCTTACCCATGATTGCGGTTTTGAGTAATGAAACAGGCTG
>JACXGM010008916.1:0-11353 GCA_016801145.1 Umbra pygmaea | reverse complement strand
GTTAATAGCTCGTTTAGAGACCCTATTCATGATATGCTAATTCTTTGAGATAGGAATTTTGGTTTTTCATGAGCTGTATGCCAAAATCATCAGTATTAAAACAATAAATGACCTGAAATATTTCAGTTGGTGTGCAATGAATCTAAAATATATGAAAGTTTAATTTTTATCATTACATTATGGAAAATAATGAACTTTATCACAATATGCTAAATTCTTGAGAAGGACCTGTAGGTAACTACCTTAAGCCACACAGCAGTAGTGGGGCATCTTTCAATAAATCATGAAATAAAATATAATTATTACAGTAATTTCAATAGGTATTGGGACACTAAAATCAAAATTGCTTTTCTTGCTGGACAGTCCGGGCATGTAAAAATATTTTTCTAATATGAAATTTGAGGCAAGAATGTAGTCAGCTATTATTTCTGATATTTCAACACCGCCGTGTGGTGTGCATCTGGAAAGTATTCACAGCGAATCTCATTTTCAACATTTTGGTATGTCACACCCTTACTCTAAAATTGATTAAATTCATTATTTTCCTCAAAATTTTACAACCAACACCCCATAATTACAATGTCAAAAAGTGTGTTTGAAATCTAGGCAAATTTATTAAAAATAAAAAACAAATAACATGAACATAACTATTCACAGCCTCTGCTCAATACTATGTTGAAACACCTTTGGCAGCAATTACAGTCTTTTTGAGTGTGATGCTATAAGCTTGGCACACATTTTTTGGCAGTTTCTCCCATTCTTCTTTGCTCCATCAGGTTGGATGGGGAGCGTTGGTGCACAGCCATTTTCAGATCTCTCCAGAGATGTTCAATCGAGTTCAAGAGAATTTGGTTTCTCATGGTCTGGGACTCCTTCTGGGGCTTTTTGACATGCGGGCTGGGCTCTCATGTGCCTGTTACATTCCCCAGTTCAATTGTATCAACGTTTGTGCTTACCCTGGTTTGTGGAGTGTTCTCTGTGCTGACTTTCTGTACTGTTCTGTGTGTTTGTTTGTTCCCTTCAGTTTGTATGTTCCCACAGGTGGGGCAGATATGGGGGCATCCCGGACGAGCCCCCATATGTTACTTTTCCTAAGAAGTGGCTTCCATCTGGCCATACTACCATATAGGCCTGATTGGTGGAGTGCTGCAGAGATGGTTTTATTTCTGGAAGGTTCTCCTCTCTCCACAGAGAAACGCTTGAGCTCTATCAGAGTGACCCACGGGATCTGGGTCACCTCCCTGACTAATGCCTCTTCTCCACCACCATGTTGAACCATAAAATTCAAATTGCAATCCTGTCTTTGTGGTCTACAGACAATTCCTTGGACTTCATGGCTTTGTTTGTGCTCTGACATGCACTGTTAACTGTTGGGACCTTATATAGACAGGTGTGTGCCTTTCCAAATCATGTCCAATTAACTGAATTTACCACAGGTGGACTCCAATCAGGTTGTGGAAACATCTCAAGGGTGATCAGTGGAAACAGGGTGCACCTGAGCTAAATTTTGAGTGTCATGGCAAAGGCTGTGAATACTTATGTACGTGTGCTTGTTTTGTTTTTATTTTTGATAAATTTGCTAAGAATTCAAACACACTTTCCCATTGTCACTATGGGTTTTTGTTAGTAGAAGTTTGAGGAAAATAATTAATTTAAACCATTTCAGAATAAGGGTGTGACATAACAAAATGTGGAAAAAGTGAAGCACTGTGAATGTACTGTATGCATTAAACCCATATAGGGTTACATTTCCTGCTCATGAACAGAACAACAAAGAATTCACCTTGGTAGTGACACTAGTCAAATGCCCTAAAAACTAGGACACTTTGCTCCTCCAAAAGTTTGGAATAGCCAAATTAACCAATTAGAATGTCCTAAAAAAAAGAAACCACTGGTGTCTTCAGAAATCAGCAATAACCAGGTCAGCAAGGGAAAACAACAACAGCAGTTGATGATGGAAGAATGACCAAAGCTGTGAAAAACAACCCTAAAATAAGCATAATTGAAATCACTAAAAACCTCCAGAATGCTGGGGTGAAAGTGTCACAATCTACTGTTTGCAGAAGACTTTGTCAGCAGAATTAGTAGAATGTAGAAGAAAATACACCTAGACTAATTTGCTACCACTTCATAATGCAAGAGGACAATGACCCAAACCCAACTGCAAAGGAGTCATCAGGGGGAAAAGTGTAAAGTTTCAAACAGACCAATTTAATCCCCTGATTTAAAACCAATTGAACATGCATTTAACTTGCTGAAAAGAAGACTGCAATCAGAAACTCTCCAAAACCAGCAACAACTCAAAATGAATGCAATAAAGGCTTTACAAACGCATCACAAAGGATCGATACTAATGAGTTGCAGACTAACTACTGTTATTGCACACAAGGTATTTACGACTAAATGCTACTTTTCTTCCATTTAATAAATTATTAATACCTACAGTATGCTCACGTTAAAAGTGGGGTTGGAAATCTGAAAGTGGTCTTCTTAGTTGGTGAATAATATTGTGTTGAAATAGCCAGAACTAAAAGGTGACAGTCTTTGCTCTATAATATTAATATTTTAATTGTTTACAGCAAAAAACAACATCAACATTACTTTCCCAATACTTCTATCGATGGCAATGTAAGTCATTATCATTTTCCATATCGTTTTTGTGTTATATTATGTATTTTTGTAATTTTACAGGCAAATGATAACATAGTCAGTACTTAATAATGTTGTTTCTTACAATTTCTACTTACATTATTTAGCAGATGCTCTTAGATCTTAAAAAACTCACATTCGACTGTTTATATGATTAAAAACATATTTCAAACAATAGAAAAACTGTCAATATGCTTGCTAATTAGCAAATGCATTATTTGGCATAATAGGGAGGAAGAGCAAACAGATCTGGCAACCACGCAGGTGTCACTTACGCTGCACTGTGGAGGTAGTGCCGTTGATAGTAGCAATTGTTGAACCCACGACGCATTTGCCATCACTGATAGAAATGTAGAAAGAAGCAATCGATTTGGCTAGGTGTGAATTTTACACATTATTCTCTATTTAGAAAGATTAACAAATCCATTAAACAACACAGTTTTACACAGCATGATCTTTTTGTTTTTACCACCATCACATATAAAGTCAGAGAACGCATAGTCAGGCTAACCACTGACTATAATAAGGTAGACTGTCCTGCAATGTAGCAACCTATAAGCCCAATACGCCATGTGAACCGCTAACATCAGATATTTTTTACGAGTGGATCTGAAAAAATACTGAATTGGGCTGCCCTTGTAAACAGCCTTGAACATTCATTACAGTCCAGGCTCACATCTACAAGGCCAGACTTACATGCGGTCTCCCCATCGTAGAGTGACTACTTTATGATCAGATGTTGCCAATAGATCGATCCAGGAGCTTTGGAGAGTCCTCAAAGCATTTTGGAAAAACAAATGATCAGCAGTCCCCATCACATATATCCATTTGCCATAGATCTGCCAGACAGACAAGGAAAATTATTATTGCAGCATGTGGACCCCAATTTGGATATTTTTAAAGTTGAATGCAACAGACAGTAATAAAGTAGTCTTTAGGTTTTTACTGCAAAGACTTATACTGAGACTTATACTGTCAAAAGCCTTTGTCAAAAGTTATTGTGTTGATTTGCCACAAATAGCTATTATGTATTATATAGATAGATGAATCTCAAAATTACACCATTTCACAATCTACCTCTGGTCACAGCAGGTTTGCCAGATTGTTAGTCAAGTGACATTTGAGATTGAGTCATTAGGTCCAAAATATGGTTGCTACTATTATTACAACTTACCTCGCTACTATTATTACAACTTACCTCGCTACTATTATTACAACTTACCTCGGTATGGTCTTCTAGTACCAGGGGTTTGATCAGTTCTTTACAGTCTGGTGCAATTGAAGCACTCAACGTGGCAAGGGCCAGGAGAGCTAAGACCAGCTGTACAACCATAGTGCAGGAGAACGAGCAGAGACACTGGGGACGATAGAACAGTACAGCCAGAGAAGAACACCTCCAATGCTGGAGAATATGTTTCCCAGGGACTTCGACAAAACACTGTTGCATAAGGAGCAATGTGGAGGAGGGGAGGTTTCAGCCAGCTTGAAAGGGTGAATGGTGAGCTAAATTAGCATTCACATCCAGACGTGTTTTATATAACTCTGAATAACTGTTCCCTCCCTGACTGAGTAGACACTTCATTAGGTAGGGCACAGAACACTCTAGAAGCTTCTGTATGGGACTCCTGCCCTCTGATGAATTCAAACAGAAAGCTTGGATAACAACTAAATGATAATGACCACAGTCATTGGACACTTAAAGTACACATTTAACATAGCTTTTCATAAACCAACTTGAAGGCACTCAAGGAGTAAGAATACAACGAAAAAAATACATTTTGAACAAGGAGGCAGCCTGTTGTTTGGTGTGAGTCCATGGATACCCCAAGTGGGAGTCTTCTGGCAACTCCAACTGGTCTTAAATCAAATTAGCTTTTCTTTTTCTTTATGCCCCTTCAGGGTCAAATGTGAAATTGCTGTTAGGAAAATTCCACATTTCGCTCACTGTCATGCAGCTGCATCACTACACATTGCCCAGGGTTCCAGCAGAAAGCGATGCAAAACTGCCTCGACATCGTCATGGTGGACAACAGATAGGGCTGCCTGTTTTATCATGATGTAGCGACTCCTTGTGGTAGGTTGAAGGCCTGCATGCTCAATCTGTTTTTGGCCTGGTAATGCATTCACCTCCAGTGTGTGTGCTGGGAAAACTTCCAGGTGGAAAGTTATAACATGCCTTGGTCTTGATCTAGCCAGCATCATCTGATCCAGTGTGACTTAAAGTATGTACAGGGACATTCCCCTGGAGCAATTTAGGGTAAAGTGCCTTGCCAAAAGAACACAACGACAATTAGCACAGTCGGGAATCGAACTGACAACCTTCCAACTGCAAGCCTGACTCCGTAAACACCCAGCCATCTGCACCCTTAGTGAAGGCAGTGCTGCAAAAATGCTTTCATGATGTTCCGTTGAACATGCCACAAAATTCAATACATTTTAGTGATACAGAGCATGTCTGAGACTATTTGTTATAAGATAAATAAACCTCCATATAAGTTGTTTTTCAGGAGTTCTTGCCTTCTTTGGAAGTTGATCAATCCAAGCTTCTACATTAAGCAATACATTGTTTTGTAAGAGTGATATACAGTATTACAATTTCAGGGAGATCACTGAGTATTCACAGCATTGTAATCTGACTGTCCAAGCCATGCTGTTGCTGTTGACAGTCACATGTATGTTAATGATGCATGTTTATAAAAAAGGACATGACAAGATATTGAATGAAGAGAAGATTTATACCAGCATATTTAAAACCCATGTAGTACTTCTCAGTGTACAAAACATAACGAAAGGTAAAAAAAGGAAAGAAAATGGAATTACATTTTACACATCACAAATCAAATCAAACATAAACAAAATGTGGAATCCATAACTGTGGAAAGTTTCAATGTACAAATGCATCTTTCAGTATTTACACTTGTGACTTTAATATTAAAAGAAGCAGCTCTTTAATTGTGTCCTTAAGTTCAGGGGTTCTCAAACTGTGGGTTGGCGGAGGTAATGCAGGGTAACATTTGACTATTTTATATGTATGTGTTTAATCAACATTTTACTATTTTATTATGTATGTGTTTAATTAACATTTTACTATTTTATTATGTATGTGTTTAATCAAATTTTACTATGTTACTAAGCATGATTCCGGAGGTTCATAGGGATTAAAAAAACACCACATAAATTTCAATAACATTTTTACTGCAAAGTGTTTTCTATGCCCCATGACAAAATGTGTAGCATTGTAGGAAATTAGCATGAAAACTGCTAAATGTTACCTCCATTGTCAAAAACATGCATTTAAATTGTTACTTCCCAATGCCTAAGCCTTTATTCATTCACCCACTGCCAAAGTCATTGGTCAAACTCGTTTCAACTCACTGCACGAGGTTTCCCTGATGAATCTGTTATCTATAAGGTCCCAGCCCTGAACAGGTTTGAGAATCCCTGCTATACTTCAGCTGTACTGCCCAGTCTCTTTCTCTCCCTCAGTCCCTACAGTTGTTAGAATATAACTTAAACTAAATTGTTAGAATATAACTTAAACTGAGGGAGATTGTTGACGTTTGCAGGTAGAGCTCTGAAAGGGTAATAATATCATTATCTGACATGGGATGAGGTTTAGGTTTAAAACAATAGAAAACACATATTTACCTCAACACATACTCTTCAAAATACATTAGGATCACAGTTTGTCCGGATGACAAGAATAAATTAAAATAATGATTTAACTGCATGTTTTTTTAGAATACCATCGGACAAAATCCCCAAGACCATTTTTAACAACTGTTGTACTTTTTGGCTCCCCTCTTCATGTTATCACCGCCTTTGAAAAAGCGAACACTATAGACATGGCATCCCTTTGACATGGTAGAAAACTCAGTCAACCCCCATGCAATTTCGTTGTTCTATTCATGTCATGTGTTATTGTTAGATTAGTGAATCTCTATGAGTTTAGATGTTGACGCTGCTGGTCCAGACACATAGTAGATTTAAAAATTAACATTTGACTCCCAGGTCATCCTTCAATATGTAACTATATCATCCTCTCCCATCTCCCGTACACTTACACAATGCCTCTGAACAAGCAGCCGTACATTCTCAAACCATTTCACAAAAAACTAAATTCACCAACCAACTGACCGAACAACTGGCCAACCCACCGACCAATACATCAACCAACAAACCAATGACAGCAATGCAAACATAGCCCCTACAAGTACTTTAGAATATTTGCTTATATGGCTCATATCTAGTCTCTTTCTCGTATTTCCCTTCTCTCTCTGTGTACATAACATAGCACATTCAATGTGTGTTTACAGGTGAAAATGAAGACTGGCGAATGTTCACACAATTTCAAATACTGAAGCTGTTGCCCCTTGTTGCCAACAACAAATGGATAATGCCATACATTAGACTTCATCCCAGGTCCTTGTATCTCAGATGAGACTGCCTTTGCGATCTCAATATAATTTATTCAAGCACACACTGTCCATCAAAAGATTCATAAGGACTACTGGTGGAGAACATTAACCTCAGACTCCTTTCCACTATAGGGATATCAGTCTTTTCCACAAGATATTGGAGCATGGTATCTCTGACAATGACATACATTTATAAATATACAGAGATTTGTATTTCCTGGTTTGTTAGAAATTACGTTCCTTTAAACAGTCTCTGATAGTAGGTCTTGATGAACGAAGTAAAATGACACAAATTTAATCGACAACAGAAAATAAGAAGAGGACCAACACAGAAAGAAAGACAGAGACAGAAAGAGACGGTGGGGGCAGAAGGAGAACAGCCTGGCTTCACTGTCCTGCCAAGAAGGGCACAGAGAGGAAGTGCCACTGGGCTTAGTTGACATCACATCCTGTTTGTGCTTTCCAGAAATTCACACAACTAACTGGCGAGCTGGCGAAGCCTTTACACACTCATGGTCATGTTTGGAGAATACTACAGTGAGAGAGAGAGAGAGAGAGAGAGAGAGAGAGAGAGAGAGAGAGAGAGAGAGAGAGAGAGAGAGAGAGAGAGAGAGAGAGAGAGAGAGAGAGAGAGAGGGCGTTATGAATATTCCACACACACACACATTCATGAAGTGGGGACTGAAAAATTGTGTTGGAATATGTCAATGTCCAGGCTCTTAATAATTTTTTAACACATTGTATCAAGGCAGAGTTGGAAGGCAAATATATACAGTATTCTGCATAAAGTCTTAGGCACCCTAGATTTTTTTTTGCCAAATGTAGTCGTAAGTCATGTTTCTTTTTTCTCTTCTGCATTACTATGTGTTAGTAGAAAAGAGCAATGTTTAGATTTCCAAATATTAATTCCTCAACAAATGCAATGTTAATAATTATTTGCAGTTTGTAGAATTATTACCACAAAAAGGGAGATACTTCTCTTCAAAGTTACCAGAAAAAAAATGCTGTAAAAACTGTGTTTTATATTATTAAAATCTGAAACAGTGATATTATATTGGATAATTATTCCCTACACTGTGCAATGCTTTGTTACACACAAAAGCACAGCCTAAAATGGATATTGTATATCAAACACTAGTGAAAAACACCAGATGCAGAAGTCATCATAACGGCATTGCAATTCAAAATGCTAAACAAGCGCTGCAAGTTTACCTGTAAAATCCCCTGTTCAGATATACAGTTTGTGCAGCTTTTGTAATCTGGCCACTAAAAGAGAAAGCAGTTGCGTTCTCACACGCAAAATTCCACACTGCACTTTTAAAGAAAGTAACATATAATAGACCAATGTTAAAACCTGATTACCTTGTAGGTACAGCTCTGGAAAAAATACAAAACCAGTGCAAATACATTAGTGTATCTTGTTTTACTAATGATAGGTATGTGTTTGGGTAAAATGAACATTTCTCTCAAATTCCAATTATAAATATTCAGAGCATTCATTTGCAGAAAATCACAACTGATATATAACAAAAAAAAAATGCAGTGTTGTCAGACCTCGAATAATGCAAAGAAAATAAGTTATTATTCATTTTTAAATAACATAATACTAACGTATTAATTTAGGAAGAGTTCAGAAATATTTGGTGGAATAATAATTATTGTATAATAACAATTGTCTTTCATGCGTTTTGACATGCTCTTGTTTTTCACATTGATGTTAGGTGACTTTATGCCACTCCTGGTGCAAAGATTCAAGCAGCTCAGCTTTGTATGACGTCTTGTGACCATCCATCTTCCTCTTGATCACATTCCAGAGTATTTCAATGGGGTAGATTTAACAAAAATAGGCAGTGGTCTCCTTTTTTCCAGAGCTGTATATAGAAACGCCAGTGCATGTTGAAACAAAGACAACAAACAGTTGCTAATGATCAATGACATACATATGTGGCACAGTTTTGTATTTTTTTACTGCTCTTTGTAGAATTGGTTTTATATTTAGGAACTATTCATTTTGTTATTCAGATTGCAGATTTATTTTACATAAACCTTATGTTCGGGGCACATACCGTACACTCACTCTGTTGGTGCTCAGATGTGAAAGCATTTACTTCCTCGTCTTTGCGACCAGAGATCACAGCATGAGGTGAGCTGCTGATCTGAGGTAAAAATTACGCCTATAATCGGTGCGGTGTGCCTTCGCCTAAAGACTTTTGCACAGTACTGTACATCTTTAAAATAAAAAACAAAACAATCTTTAGTCCTACTGTTACAATATAACTGGCACTTTGAAAACCCTCTGTGGGTGGATGTACTCACACTCTCGTTCTGAAAAGGGTTGAGGAAGCTTCCCCCCATCTCCCCGTCCTCCCTCGGGGTCCCTGGCTGATTGCTCATACTCAGATTACCAGGAGAGTTCTGGAACCACAAAACACAAAAATATCATCCATACCTAATGCCCCATGCACTATACAACCCATGCTGTACAGCAGATGAAATATTATTGCCAGCATGGTGGAATATGTCAAAGATAAATATGCTGATGAATCCCTAAATTAGTCAGTCTGATAAGTGACCAAAAAGCCTGTCAGACAAATGACTCCTCTTACCTTAGGCAGGCTGTCCATGTCCCCAGACCCTGGAGTGTTGAGAGACAGAAGGTGACCTTACAATTTGACATTTCCCACAAACACTAATTTAAAAGATAAATATTGACTTCCAAGCTGAAAGTGTGTGTTTGTGTGTGTGTGAGTGTGTGTGTGTGTGTGTGTTGAATTGTGTGTATGTGTTTGCGTGTGTGTGTGTTGAATTGCTACCTAGCGATCCATTCATGTGATGTGGCTCCATTCCAGCCATTGGACCATCTCCACCTGGACCCATCGGGAACTGAAACAGAACAAAAGCAGCCAGTAATTCAGTTAAACACACACGTTTTAATATGCTTTCATTATACCTCTGATGACTTCTTGCACACCATTAAATATCCTTTTTTCCTAAAGCCGTAATTATAACCCTAACTTTAATCCAATCCTAAAATTGCCTTTTTTGTCCTGATTTGCTATGTGTTATTACACCTGTGAGGAATTGCACACGCACGCACACACACGCACGCACACATCCACACAGATGATAACAGTTTAGTTGTCTTACATTTGGTCTGTTGCCACCAGGGGGCACTGTGTTGATCATGGTGTACATATTGTCGCCAGAGTTAGTAGAGTCTGACAAGAAACATTTAATTAATTACTTTAATCTTTTCACGTGAACACAGACACACAAGCAGACTTATAAAACATATCACCTTTAGTTAAATTCCAACTGTTAACATATTAACCACTAAATAGGCACTAAATAGGCAACTGACTTCATGTAAATTCATATTAAGCCAGCTATAAACGGAAATCAATAGATTGTAACATTTTAAATGTGTCTGTTTCCAACACATGTTTATTCTTAAACTTGGGGAAAATGCAGGCACGCACGCACACGCACACAGGCTACCTGCTGGGCTTGGCATTATTGGAGTACCAGGGGGCCCCCCTCCTCCCGGCGGACCCTAGTTTTGATAATGGGGAGATTAATGCCTCCTTCATAGAACACCAGCTTACATGAAAGTTGGCTAATCCTTGCCAAATACATTAATGTTAGCTTGCTGGATCAGGCTGCTGGCTAGAAAACATCACAACTATTACCCACCAATATTACAGTACAGCTATAAAGACAATACATAGCCTAGGCCAGGAGTATTCAACTCTGGACCTTGAAGCCAGATCCACTCCACTTTTTCATTGCAACCCTCTAATCTGAGACTTATTTAGACCTGGGACACCTATTTAGAACTGGGACACCAGGTGAGTCAAATTAATGTCGAGGTAGAAAACCAGCAGGATCCGGACCCCGTAGGGTTAAAGTTGAATACCCCTAGCCTAGTAGGAATGGGCAACATCACACAAAGGACATCCAGTCACATACCACATAACTTCCTGGAGATGCAGAGGAGTACGGGATCTAACGAAAGACAGAGAGAGAGAAAAAACATAAAATCCTCTTTTTAGGAAAAGTATGTTGTTTTCTTAATAAACCTACGTACTGTTGAATAATTACTGTGGTTTATTTAAGAAGGTGTCTTGTTGGGTATGAAACTGTAAGTCTTGAACACTCACTGAGTTGGCATTTGAAGGGTTTGGCCAGGGCCTACCGGCACCAGGGCCCCTAGAAGACACAGGCACACACACACACACACACACACACACACACACACACACACACACACACACACACACACACAC
>JACXGM010008915.1:8771-20736 GCA_016801145.1 Umbra pygmaea | reverse complement strand
GTGAAATGTGAACATGAATACTCTGACTTGTGAAATGTGAACATGAATGCTCTGACTTGTGAAATGTGAACATGAATACTCTGACTTATGAAATGTGAACATGAATACTCTGACTTGTGAAATGTGTTCACTGCTACTTAGAGATTTTGGAGAAAGAAGTGGAAACCCTTTGTCAACATTTTGGAACTGTTCTGAACTCCACTGGTGTCTGTGTTGACAGCAGCCCTGACCAGTGGACTATCTTGAAGGCCAAGATATATGCAGAACAAGAAAGCGTGCAAAGAATGTCCTGGTCTGAGGTCAACAGAAAGCACAAAGAACATTGATCAGATATCCCCCACATCTTGGACCTGGTCCTAACTATTCCTGTTTCAACTGCAGATTGCAAGCGATTCTTCAACACAATCCTTACTCTGTGAGTGCCACTAAGGTAAGTATTCACTCACCTAATGTCACTTTTCCTTGTTTTTTTTTAAATACATGACTTGATTGGAGATCCAACCTGTCATCCGCCTTCCTCTCAAATCTCCTCATCTCATGGTACATCTTAGCCCTCGAGAGATTAAGAAGTACGACCCTTCCACTGCTATTGACCTGTGGCACACAGACACCATCTGCAGCAGAAGGCCAGACTTCATGGCGGGAGACAAGGAAGAAAACCTCTTTGATAGGGAACTGTCTGGAGAAGACTTAGGAAACATTACTATGAAGTAGTAATGACAACAGTTATTTATTTTCACTTATTGTTCATTCCTCTAAAATAAAAAAGTAATTCATATTATTTTATATTAAGTCCTTAATAAAATCATTGTTTTTGCACTTAAAGGCGAATACAGCAGAACTTATGGTAACACTTTATTTTTAGAGTCCATCTCTAGATGCTCTACATATTATCTGCATACTGTCAACAACATTTTAACAAACTATCTACTAACCCTAACCCTAATCCTAACCATAACCATTCCCCTTATGTTAAACCTAACCTTAACCATTACCCTAAAACATATTCTAAACTTACCCCTACCCTTAAAATACACAATTAGTTGCTTATCAACAGATGGTTTGTTGATAGTTTGTTGATAGTCATATCATCAATAAACTATCTGTAGAGCACATACAGATGGAATTTCAGACTCTCCAAATAAAGTGTAACCAAATTTATAAATTCTAATGTGTTGCACTTAGTGTTCGGTTTAATATTTCAATAGGCTATACGGTTAATTTTACTACTATTATTACCACACACTAATATAATATTGATTGAGAATCGCATACGAGATCAAAATAACATGCTAAATACTACTGATTGCAAATTGCAATAGTAAAGAGCAATGTATATTTTTGGCTGGTAAATTATCAGTTTGGCTGTTAAAATGTTTCGGCTGGTAAGCCAAAAAGTTGATTTTGGACCCTGGTTGCGTTGTTGAGCAGAGACAGGCAGCCCCACTACAATCCTCCCTTGAACATGTCTGATACTGGATGAGAAAGAGGTGTACAGGAAACAGCACTGTAGACCCATCTTTAGACAAGTAATGGTCCTTGGCTTCGATGTTGATAAGACACAGAGGGGTTCCTCAATCTAATCCAATCCTCCCTTGAACATATTTGATACTGGATGAGAGAGAGGTTTTCAGAAAGCACACTCTGTAGACCTTCAAGTTAGATGAAAATAAAATATATATATAAATATATGTCCACCACATCATAAATTATATCTTTCCTGCCTTTTACCAGAAGATTTAAAATGAACTTATCTTTTGAAAAAATTGAAAGTCAAGACATAAGTAGCCTCCACATTTTGTAAGGTTTGCTTTGAAACATGAAAATCATACAATAAAACAAATATTAAAGCTGCAATATGCAATGTTCCATTCATTTGCCCTGTCAGTGTCACGATGTATGGTGTGGTGTAGTTGAAGGTGGTAGACCAAAGGCAGTAGGTGGTTTATTGTATTTGATGTGTAGACAATCCGGAAACATGCTGAATGCAGTTGAAGGTGAACAGCTGAAGCGAGTGCACAACGGATATCCTTATATAGCTTAACCTTCTCTTTCAGTGGCACGGACACTGATAGCTAACACATAAGTACAAAGCATATGCATTAACTTCCAACTTCAATCAATTGTTGAAGCGAGTGCACAACTCAAATGTTTAGATGAATAGCTCCCAGACAGCCTTCCAACACCGTGAACATATATTCAATGACCGACACCTCTCTCTAGTTTGGCCAGCGTAACACATGAAGCTTAAATAACTAGTAGAAAATGGCTGAACGTAATCATCAATCAACAGATCTACAAGATGCCAGCCTAACCTAACCTAAACCATGGCTGCGTCTCAATATGCATATGCAGCCCGTCATGATGTGTTGGAAGCTGGCGTTGAAAGTTTTCCTTGCATTATTCAAGGTCTGACAATACTGAATATTTTTGTTCTTTTGCCCAGTTGTCATTTTCTGCAATAAATGCTCTGAATGACAATACTTTTATTCAGAATTTGGGAGAAATGTTGTCGGTATTTTATGGAATAAAGAAAATTCATTTTACCCAAACCCATAATAAAACCTTTTTGTTTTGCATTGGTCTCCTATTTTTTTCAAAGCAGTATATCAACTATGACATCTGGACGGAACCTTTAAAGTTGAAAAGGTTTGTTGCTATTGCTTGAAATCAGTGATGGCTGCATTGATTTCATTGGGGAATGATTACTTCCATGCTTAGTGCCCATTTTCCGGAAAAAGGTAACTTCCCCCGAGAGAGTCTATAGTCAGACATACAGTACGCTCTTGATCCGGTGATCACTGGCCTGTCAATGTTTACAGTGAATTATTAGTAGAATAATATTTATTGGAGAACAAAAAAATCAACACATCAACACATAACCTTTGAAAGGACAATAACAATATGGGCAGACTGCATTCTTACAGACATGTATCACAAAAATAATCAAGGGGATTTACCCTGCGATGAGGCTTCATACAGGAAATGGTTATCATTCTCATGTGAAAATAAACACTCACCAACCAACCCAATGATGCACCTGTCAACCACAAAAGACAGAAAATATGCCTTGAAATGTCATGCAACCACAAGCGTTACAATTATGCACAACCTATTTCCCCCATTCTTCATTCCACAAAAAACAACACATACATCCTGTATACTTTATGTTACATAATGGTATTTCAGCATCTCATAAGAAATCTAATGTCCTTTCCAGATTAAATAATCTAACACTTTATCGCACAATCCCTCTATCTGTAATCTTAATCTGGGTTTGTTGATGAACAGATCTAATCCAGCCAGTCTGTTTTGCAGGTGAGTCCTGTGTCTAGGACAAAACAACAGGGCGCTATCTGATTCAAATGCACTGCTGTATAAGACTGATGAAAGTAGGACATTTAGATGTTGTTGCTCAGGTTAGCCTGGGTGCCAGTCTCCTTTAACCTAAAACCAAGAGAAAAAAAGAGGAAATGCAATCCGACTGGCACCCATGGTACTGGCATGTGATGAGTACAACTGATCAAATTAAAACAAGGAGACACTAGTGGGTTATGAGTAGTCTACGCTGTCTCACCAACCCCTCACCACTGTCATGCTATATTGACAAGACAGCATAAAGTGACCTGGGACTGGGTTAGGCAAGGAGAGAGCTCTGCCTGATGTACCCTCTGACCCCATTTCCCCAGCCCTGTTGCACACATCACACCGGTCTAGTCCTGCTGACCAGCCATGCTCTTGTTCTTCAGATCAGCCAGCTTGCTGGTGACAAAGTTCCACTTGAAGGAGGTGTTCTCTCCGGCTCCTCCCAGTGAAGCGTATTTGGAGAAGATGTTGTTGCTCCCTCCGCCTGCCTCTTGACTCTGATCTTCCACAATGTTCTCGCCCTGGTTACTCTCCCCCCGTTCTCCCTCACCACCTCCCTGCCCAACCGCCTCACCACCCTCCTCCGTTGGCCCCGCCTCGTTTGCCGGGGCAGCTGCATTCTCCTCGGCCTGTCTCGCGGCGGCCATTTGCTTCCAGTTGCTGGCAAAGCTGCCCCAGAATCCTGAGGGTCTAGGGGGTCTCTGGGGCTCCTCTGGCATGGCTGCTAGTGGACTGAAGGTACAAACGGACACTCGTTATGTGCCTCATTACGGTACATGTTTAACTTAACTCAAAGATGCTATTTGTAGAATTTGTGCCGTAACAATGGAACAACCTTCTCTTTAAGTTGGCCAGCTTTCAAAAGTTGTAAAAATGTATTAATCAAAGTAAAAAAATATTAAAACGAATTAAAGGAAATAATGATTCCCTATCCTATGCACAATTTATATAAATGACAGACTAGCAAGTGATTGTTGATAAACACTGCGGAAGTACAAGTCGTCACACCTTTTAACAATTCCTGTGCAAATGGCAAAATAGGCACTGTATACTGAAGTGAATAGTAGTCCCATTTAAATCCCTTTTTTAGATGTTCGATGTATCATCAAATACAGGTTGTACAGTTTGAAACATTTCATAATTTCCGGAGAATGTCACTACATTTAAACATTATTTAAGATGGATCCTCTCCCTGAAAGTAGTGTATGAACAGAAATACATTTTTCAGTGTTCTTTAAACAGCCATTACAAATGACACCCAACTTTAAACACAGCTGGTGAAAACATCATCAGGTAATTAGAGAATGATTTAAAAGACCAGATATTTTTTAAGGACCATTAAACCAAATTTGGTGATAAGCACTTGCATGCCCCATCTCTTCAGTCAACATTTATTTGGCATTTACAAATATTCAAGTAACACAGATAAACCTCAGAAGGGGCTTGAGCCCATTCCCTTTTCCTCTCAGACTCAACAAGTGCGCTCTTAAAGTCGGATAACACTTTTTTTAAATAATAACATTAAGCCCTTTTTTGTCTTAAGCCCCTGCCCCCCAAATTCTCTGTGCACAGCCCTGAGTAACACATTGGTAATGGCTTTTTAAAGCAGGATTACAGTTACTCTTACTTTCATGGCGAGAAACACATAACATAAAGTTGTAAAATAGTGAATGAATTTTAATGCAACAGTAATTAGGGCTTGCTAATATTCATATGTTCAGAAGCTGTAGGAATCAGAGAGTTGTGAAGTGCTGTGTTACTGACTGGTCTGCAACAGGCGTGTTTTCCGTGTCTTCCAGGAGTTGGTGCTCATCTTCTTGGTTAAAGAGTGCCGACATCCTGTTCCAGCTCTTAGCCCCGGCACCCTGCATCTAAACACACACAGGTCAAAGGTTAAATGGCTATATATGCTGCATCTAAACACACACGGGTCAAAAGATAAATGGCTATATACCCTGCATCTGAACACACACAGGTCAAAGGTTAAATGGCTATATATGCTGAATCTGAACACACACAGGTCAAAGGATAAATGGCTATATATGCTGCATCTAAACACACACGGGTCAAAGGTTTAATTGCTATATATGCTGCATCTGAACACAGACAGGTCAAAGGTTAAATGGCTATATATGCTGCATCTGAACACACACAGGTCAAAGGTTAAATGGCTATATATGCTGCATCTGAACACAGACAGGTCAAAGGTTAAATGGCTATATATACTGCACCTGGGCACACACAGGTCAAAGGTTTAATAGCTGTATACAGTATGCTGCATCTGAACACACACAGGTCAAAGTTTAAATGGTTATATATGCTTCATCTGAACACACACAGGTCAAAGGTTAAATGGCTGTATACAGTATGCTGCATCTGAACACACACATGTCAAAGGTTAAATGGCTATATATGCTGCATCTGAACACACACAGGTCAAAGGTTAAATGGTTGTATACGGTATGCTGCATCTGAACACACACATGTCAAAGGTTAAATGGCTATATATGCTGCATCTGAACACACACCGGTCAAAGGTTAAATGGCTGTATACGGTATGCTGCATCTGAACACACACATGTCAAAGGTTAAATGGCTATATATGCTGCATCTGAACACACACAGGTCAAAGGTTAAATGGCTGTATACGGTATGCTGCATCTGAACACACACAAGTAAAAGGCGCTGTTCTAGCAGGGGGGCAAACATGTTTGCCTGGCAACACTATATTATGTTGTCAACACAAACTCTGATTTGTCCTTTCAGAATAATAGCGCTCATTTTAATTAATTCATTATAATAATCATTGTGAAGTCATTACAAAGCTAGTGAATTGTAACAAAACGCAATTGTATTGTGTGTAAAGAAACAAGAGTATATGATTGCAAAAAAAACATTTAACATGTTTTCAATTACAATGTTTCATTGAAAACAGTTACAAATATGTTGTACACAGAAATTGATTGAATTTATTGACAGTGTCTGATGTAAAAACACAATTACATTTGAAAAACATTCACTGGAGTATATTTTATCTAACAATAGAATAATTTTAGCAACACATAGACCCAGTATCTATGCAATGAATTAACAATGATTATTGTAATGATTTACAAGGGTTATTATTCTGAAAGGACAAATCAGAGTGTGTTGCCAAAATAACAGTGTTGCCAGGTGAACGTGTTTGCCCCCCTGCTAGAATCGCGCCTGGATGTCAGTGAACTCACCCTCTTGGCCAGCTGGGATACTGCACTGGGCACCTCATCTTCTTGAACTGGACTCATGTCCATCTCGACATCCTCGACCTTTGAACACAGGCAAAACCATGTTGATATCTACACAATAAGCAAAGTCAGTGATCTATCAGCTTTATAATTTAGGTACAGCTCTGCTGGTTGTAGAACACATAGGATGGATTGAAGCATGCTTCTGCACTGGTTTGACTAGAAGGCGGTTGCCCTCTAGTGGGCCAATATAAACATTACAAGCAGAAAGTATTGACTAAATTTAAAGATTCTACATTATTTTGCATAGAGCTGTTAGACACACTCCACTGCTTCATCACTGTTATTGTGAATTATAATTGCTGATTTATTTGGATTAACTGTGGTGACATTAATAGAATAGGACAGAAAACTGTACTTATAAATAAATGTCCATCGAGTTAATGAGTGTAACAAGCTGCCATAAATATCATTAACAAGCTAGTGCGTGCCAACTACAACTAATTGGAAAGTATGTGTGCTGGTTGAATTCTCCAGTATCCTGTCAGGGTGAGACATTAATATAGAGAGCAGGTCTATAGCCTCAACAGTGGTGGTAGTGAAATGGGATCAGGACATCCAGCTCTTATTAATGATAACCTTCTTGTTTCAACTGATCCTTGCTCAACCCTTCTGCTGTGTTTTTCATCTGGGACCAAGTTATCTATTTGTATGTCTCATCCTGGCCACATTGGAATGCCATTTGATCTGTTAACGCAGCTCCAGTTCGCGATCATGTTTCCAGACAACTAGGTCATATATCGCTGTCCCTGTGCCAATCCAAGACACATCAGGTTTGTAAAGAGACAAAGAAAAATCCCAGGAACTTGATCCTCCATTCCCCTATGATTTTGTTCTGATAATATCTCTGATAACATTGTTAGACATCCATCATAATTTACTATAGCTATGATTAATTACAGTAGTAGTGTGGTTTGAGAGATCTTATGAATACAAGTGGCTTGGTAATATGGGGATGCACGTATGGTAATGCAGCAATGTTTGAGGTTTGATATAAGAAACATACACTACAGTGATTGGCATGTTATGGCTTAAACTATAACAAAGCAGTGGTCTACAGTTTTGTGTTTCAGATAAAATAAGCCTTTGTGAGAGGAACAAAATTTTAATATTGCCTAATATTCTGTTTCTCTGTGCTTAATCCCAAAAACATGTTCATAATATAGTCTCCTTGGTTGCAGATATAATTGGTTGTCCCATTGTGAGTCATCAAATGCTATAAACTATAATGCAATATATAAATATATCTGAATCATTTTAGAAAACACTCTAGAACAATGAACACCAGCTCATATTGCATTAGAAGTATTATAAAGTGCTCATTCTTTACATTTTCACATTCACCTGTGCCACGAACAAACCAACAGATCTTTTTTGAGAAAACCCATACCAGTAATTTGGGTCATGGAGTATGTGTATTAAATGTTTGAGTATCAGGGCTGATTGTCTTAGATTACAATTAATGTAATTACATGGCACTGGAAGATTTACTCTAAAATGTGCACTTGGTAGTATGCCAACACCAAAACTAACATAAACATGCGCACACCTCAGAATACATACTCAAACCAGGGATGGCTAGAAACAGGACGAAAAGCAGCAGATTGAAAAAGCCTCCTGGTTCTTTACCTGTTCGACGGCATCCTCCTCTAAATCTGGATTGAGTGTCTTCAGAACTTTGCTCTTGTACACTTTCCACATGGGATTCATTGTAGTTCAAACCAGAGGACCTGTAGCACTTTGAAAACAACTTTCCGCCGGGCCCAAGATCTTCAATCAGGCCACCCTCTGCCTGTTCAACTTTTGTCCTGGTCTTCTCAGTTGGCCCAGTGTCGTTTTTCCATGCATGTACTTCAGGCTCTCAGAGGATGACTCAGTTAAAGGAACTTCTACTTAACTTACTCTAGGCCAGTGTAAAGGGTTACAGGCCTCACCTGTTTCATGTTGAAGTAGATTGATAGTGTTTCTGGTCAGGAACACTGGTCACTGGTAATATCCCTATGTAGCTTCTGATCGCTTAGAGGAAGTAAGATGCTGCTGATGCGAGCAGACGTACACACCGCCCTGTACACACACGTACACAAAGTCACGCTTCAGAATCCAGACTGCATCGGTTACCTGGAAACAGGTGTGGATTACCTCATTTATCTTTCAGAAGGGCTGTTTTCCACAGCCAGCGGACCATTGTAGGCTGGCACCGCTAGACTTGCCTCTGTAACTCGAAACCCGTTTGGTGGCTCTGCCTCAGTGCCATGTCCTAATGGCCAGGACAGACTTAAAAGGCAGGCCCAAAACCCAGTGGTACTGGCGTTCACTAGATTATTATACATAGGGGTTAATGTTTCTCCTAATTGAAAGTTCTTCATGTCAGTCGTCACTGTGTGGTAGGCTACTGGAAAGATCAGCTTATTATCAAATGTGTCACAAATGTCCCAGAAATAGTGCCGGAGTTGGCGTAGTGGTCTAAGCTCCCGACTCCGGTTTACCAATGTTTTATGCCTGGCAACTGGGGATCGAGCTCCGCCTCAGCCTTCCTCTCTGTCTCCCATACCTGTCTCCCTGGCTTCTGTTTCCTCCTGTACTGTCAAATAAAATCTAATTAAAAATACTCACCCCCAAAAAATATTGTTAAAAAAAGAAATGTCTAGAAAGATTTATTGCTACTAAAGTGAAATTATGTTCATTGATGCCAGCAGCATGCCACTCTGTATTCCACTGCTGGTTTGCTTCTAAAGCTAAGGGTCAGACCTGGTTGGTCCCTGGATGGGAGACCAGTGGTGTTGGAGGGCCAGTAGGGGGCAATCTTCCCTCTGATCTAAAGATAATTTGCAAAGCCCCAGGGCAGTGATTGGGACATCTGCCCTGCATAGGGTGCCTTCTTGCAGATGAGATTTTAAAGCCCTTATTGGCTCATATATCCCCTTCCCTCCCCCCACTTCTCCCCAGACTATTGCTGTAAATGAGAAGCTGTTCTCAGTCAACTTGCCTGGTAAAATAAAGGTAAAACTAATTGCTACACTTATTGTGTATATTTGTTTACACAATTTCTATCGTTGTCCTGTATTTCTTGCCAATTTGTTGATCCAATTACAACCGAGATAACGAAGAATGTGGGACAGTATGGAAAATGCTAAGGAAAACAAAAAGGAGTGATTTGTAAATGTACTTTGACTTGTATTCAAACAAAAAATGTATAAAGACAAGGTATTTGATGTTTTACATTATCTACTTGATTGTTTTTTGAAGGTAAACATTTATTTTGAAATCGATGCATGCAACACGTTCCAAAAAAGTTGGGACAGGGCAATTTAGGACTAATAGCGATGTGACAAGTTGAAATAAGAAGGTGATGTGAAGCAGGTGAGGCAAGCGGGTACGGTAATCATAGCATATAAGGATCCTCGTAAAAAGGCCTAGTCCTTCAAGAGCAGGATGTGTCAAGGCTCGCCAATCTGCCAACAGATGCATCAGCAAATAATCCAACACTTTGAGAACAACATTCCCCAAAGACAAATCGGCAGGATTTGGCGCATTTCACCTTCTACAGTGCAAAATATAATTATAAGAATCAAGGAATCCAGTCAAATCTCAGTGTGTACAGGGCAAGGCGCAGATTATCTGGTAGTGTGAGGCGTTCACAGATCGAATCTTACACCTCCCGATCTGCTCTCACACAAATCGGGCTCGCCCCGATCATCAACATCTCATTTAGTTTTCACTATGAATATAAATTATTTTGTAGCACTACCTTATTATTTGAGATGATTTGTTTCACTTTTTTTGAATGGAAGTTTCCCAATCCAGAAGTGCAACTTAATATATAAAACGCCTTAAGCACTCTTGGTAAAAGGTGGACATTTACAATACAGAGCACTATTGTAAAACAAAATGATTTTTCAGTGTCCATTTTGTTTATATCTGCTTTCAAGCTGCTGCATAAATCACATGAGGCGCCCCCTCTGGCACGATGATCTTAATAACATTGTGTAGTGTGTGAAGGCCACGATTTTCAAATCTTGTAGTGTGAGCAAGTTTAAGATTTGAGGGATTTTTTGTAAGTGTGCGCTGCAACGAGATTTCAAAATCGGTTAGGATTTTAAAACTCCTGTAGTGTGTTCCCAGCATTAAAGGTCCAATGTGTAGCGTTGAGATTTTATATTGCAGTTAAACTCTCTCGCGCCACGCAGTTCAAAGTTCGGTACCTTTCACGCTTCAAAATACCATTTTATTCTCCGGGCCGAAGAGGAAAAGGACCATCCAAGCTGTTATCAGCATCAGGTCAAAAAGCCAGCGTCTTTCATGGTATGGGGGTGTGTCAGTGCCCATGGCATGGGTAACTTGGACATCTGTGAAGGCACAATTAACACAGAAATATATTTACACATTTTGGAGCAACATATGCTATTACATATTTCCATACTGTCCCAATGTTTTTGGTATTGGGGTTGTAGTAATTAAGGCTCTGCTTCTTTGCAGACAATGTTGAGTTTCCCTGTGCCAGTCAGGCCAACATGAGTAGCTGAGATGTGTAGTGTCTGTGCAATAATCTTTGTCATTTTAAACCCTTGCTAAAGTAAGTGTTCCCTGATTTAATGAAAGTTCAATCCAGTACATGTATCATCTTGCTATATACATAAACTGCAAACTTCGATTTCCAACATACACTTTGTTGGAGAGCTCCCATTGGTCCCTGCATGCAGTCAGTTAAACAAGCAACAAACCTGAACTTACCATTCCTCCTACTCATTTCCTCTTTTCTGGTGACAGGTCTCTTGTCAACCTGAGAAGCATTGGCCTGAGGGACAAGACAGACATCCTAAAGATGTATGGTTGCAAGCTGCTAAAAAATAAACGTGTTACCTTAAAATTGTCTTTCAGGAGTCTTTCAATGCTATATCTATCATCTGAAATTAAAAAGTAACTTTAAATATTTTGCATATAACAAAAGTAAACATTTTCTCATGCCTAAATTCATTCCATCATGTAACCAATTTAATATTGTCAGCCTGATGATAATAATGATTATACATTTCTACGTATTGGTGTAATCTAAATAAGTACTTCTAATGTTGCTGGTTTTGATTGGCATATAGACTTCATCTTAATTAGGGGATTGTATAACTATAAGACAAACGTAAATAATATATGGGTTTGTATGAGAAAAGTACACACACACACGCACGCACGCACGCACGCACGCACGCACGCACGCACGCACGCACGCACGCACGCACACACACACACACACACACACACACACACACACACACACACACACACACACACACACACACACACAACAACACACACACACA
>JACXGM010008914.1:10846-28361 GCA_016801145.1 Umbra pygmaea | reverse complement strand
GTGGACATGTTACAGTTACATGTAGTGCTGTGGACATGTTACAGTTACCTGATGTGCTGTGGACATGTTACAGTTCTTGTCATCCTCCAGTGGATTTGTCCCTGCAAGAGTGTGTCTCTGATAGGACGGGCAATGCTGGTGGTGGGAGGGGTTTCTTCTGCCGTAAAAAGCTGACTGAACAGTAATGGTTGTGCGGGGCGGGCAGCGAACTGACAGGAAGTCGCCGTCACACGCCTGCTCTGTGTAGTTCCTCAACACTTTGGACAGGTAACCTAAGTGATGAGAACATAGTGGTTACCGGCACATTAACATGAAAACAGTCGCACACCTACTCCTGCTCACTATCAGCTAGTTAGTGGTTTTCAAAGATGTTTTGAACTAAGGCTTTCATCAAGTGTATATATTCCTGAGATCTGCTTATCAGTGCAGCCTGGCACCATTAAAGACAGAGTGTAGAGAAAGACACTGAACCACCGCCAAAGTCTTATTCCCTATGGACGATGAGATGGATAGCTGGGGGTGTGTTCAACCCTGAAAGACTTCTCATGCCAATCTGACACACACACACGCACGCACACACGCACACACGCACGCACGCACGCACACACAGTTTGTTTTGTTATGCCTGGGTTGGACCACCTTAGCAGAAATATTTAAGCCCAAATGTCATGGTGATGATTACATATTGACAGAGGCTGTAACGTGTAGCATGTTGCACTGAATGTTTTTGTTCATTAAACACTTCATGGAGTGTGAAAACGTTCAGAAGGAAGGGAACGCCTAATTGGTGGCGTACATGATAGCAGGAACCTTCATAAGATCCCAGTTTCCATGGCCCATTAACCGTGTTACACTTGAACAGCCCTGACAAATCAGTGTTTTAACAAGAAAGACATGGCTCCACGCTCCGGATTTGTTTTCACATCTGAAAGGATTGGAGCGAGATGGAACTGGGCCGACATCCTGTCAGTTTTGTGCCCGAGTTTGTGGTAGGGGTCTAAGACAGTGGTTCCCAACCTGCTCCTGGAGAACCACTCCAGGAGAGGTTTGTGATTCACTGCTCTAAGACACACACTGTGGACCACACTTCCTCTCTGTCTTAGTCTACATAGCTTTCTCCCTCTGCAACTGATTGTACTGTGCTGTCGATAAAAATAACACTGATACCCCAAACATATCGTAGAAAATGAAACACCCAGCTGAATTGAATAGACTAAAGGTCAGTTTCAAAAGATTACCTATTTTAAGAAAATCTGATTACATTAAGGCTTTACACTTTACATTTTCAAAACGTTAATTTTACTGTGCCAACGTATCTAAAGATAGCATTGTTTGCCATTGAGTAGGTGTTTCATTACACAAAAACACACTAAGACGCAACTATTACCCAATAGGTAATAGCTCACCCCATTCCAGGGGTCTGCCAACTGCCTTGCACTAGTCTGGTTCTAAATATTTAATATCACCCTGATGCGCCCAGCCTTGCACCATTTCCATCAATAAAATGGATTTGTTAGCGTTAACGTTAGCATGTTTCTTCTCAGACTTCTCAGCATGTCAGGAACGGTTTTGAGGCCAGTTTCGTGGTACATGACTAGGCATAATCTGTGATTATTGTGGGTCAGTGTCCAAAGGCACTCCATTATTTAGCGTATTTCAAAAAGGAACTAGGCCCACTGGAAAACAATCCTAACAAACCTTTCATGTTTTCTGGTTGAAACCCCAACGGCTTGGTCTGTATTTTGAAATGCTTAAGCTAATTCCACTGTGAGCCAGGATTCCCTGACATTTTCACGGACAGATTCCTGTCATTGTCGTCAGTCAGTGAGTCCGTGGAAACTAGTCTCATTACAAAGCGTGGCCACCATTAACATTCCTGCCTGCCAGACGGAGAGCACTGATGAAGAAGGGACCACTTTCTTTTGCTCGTCTCTTTCTTTCTCTTTCACTCTTTAGCCTTTGTCAAATGGTGTCTCTTTTCTTCTTTCCGGAACCATTCAGCCACATGATTGACAGCTGGCGGAGGACCGTTCAGGACAAGCCTCCTCAAGATAAACACTGGATGCATCCCAGATGGAATTTGGTTCTGAACCCTTGCAACAAGGACCCGAAGTAATGCACTAGGGACTATTGTGCAATTTGAAGATTGTGTTCCCTTTTGCCTTTCAGGAAAAAACAAGGCAGGAGTGCAGTGTTCCACTTTATTTGAATTCCCTATTTCAAGGTCAACACGGTGAAACGCTACTGATATTGAACACACCCTAAACAGTCGTGACCATTGGTCTCAGTATGTGAAATATCACGTTGGTACTGAAATACAGAATAAATACTCAATTTTTTTTTCAAATCCAGATGTTAGCGTCATTTAAACTGATTTAGCCAGTTGGAAAATAATATGTCAAATGCCATTTTTTTCACTGTTTCCATAGTGCTTTGCAAATATCTTGTACAAGGAAGTACAAGAAAGTGGTGTCCATATAGAGTGACAGACACACACTTACACACACACATACACACGTTTAACCATTACCATGGTAAACTTTTAACAGTGCAGTATTCCCGTAGAAAGGCTGAACTCTTTATCAGGCATGCAGTCACTGTTTTATTGACAATGACTCACTACTACCTTATCTGAGTGCCTTCATAAATTCATCCTGTTACAGTACCCTTCTTTTACTTTGAACATAAATGGCAAAGATTAAGCTAGCTTTGTGAGGAGGGATAAAAAGAGCATGCATATATGCACATCGACACACACACACGGACAGCCATTCCCACACACAACCACCCAGATACAATCTAACTTAGATTTATTAGAGAATAAATATCTATTCCACTCTACAATCCTATTTTTACCAGTCCTAACCCCAAAAACCTAACCTCAGCTCTAAACCTCATTTTAACTTTTACCCTAAACCTAACACTTAAAGCCCTAGATTGCCTTAAATATCTCCCCTTTAATCATTTCTGGATATTTTTGTTTATATAGTAAAACCTGTTCACACACACACACCCTGCCTGCTGCGTTCCAGTGGGAATTCTGGACTACACAAACTCTCACAGAAACACACACAGTCACACACAGTCACACACAGTCACACACAGTCACACACAGTCACACACAGTCACACACAGTCACACACAGTCCCCCTCACTGTGTAAAGCGCTTTGGGTATTTTGAAAAGGGCTATATAAGTTGAATTAATTATTATTATTATTACAATACCATCATCATCATCCACAATACCATCACCATCCTCATCATCATCTATAATACCTTCATCATCTTCATCATCTTCATCATCTTCATCATCTACAATACCATCACCATCCTCATCATCATCTATAATACCTTCATCATCTTCATCTTCATCATCTATAATACCTTCATCATCTTCATCATCTACAATATCATCATCATCATCATCTACAATACCATCATCATCATCATCTTCATCATCTACATTACCATCATCATCATCATCATCATCATCTACAATACCATCATCATCTATTATACCATCCCCAATACCATCATCATCTATTATACCATCCCCAATACCATCATCATCTATTATACCATCCCCATTATCATCATCATCTACAATACCATCATCATCATCATCATCTACAAGAACATCATCATCATCTATAATACCATAACAATCACCATCATCATCATTACCATCATCATTACCATCATTATCATCATCATCCTCATTAACAGTATTATCATCATCATCATCATCTACATCAGTGGTTCCCAACCTGGGGTCCCCGACCCCCTTAGGGGGGCACCAAAGTTCACGGGGGAGGTGTGATCAAACATACATGAATAGATAATCCACTACACTCTTAAATACAAGTGGGGGGGTCCAAGGAAAAGTGGGGGGGGCTCCAAAGAAAAACCACTGATCTACATCACCATCATTATTATCATTACCATATTCACCATTATCATCATCATTATTACCCCCATTATTATCATCATCATAGCCACCATCATCATCATCATGATCACACCATCATCATAATCATCACCACCATTATCGTCATCACCATCACACCATTATCATCATCATCATCACCACCACCATTATTATTATCATCATCACACCATTATCATCATCATCATCATTATTAGCTCTATTATCATTATGTCTGATCAGCTCTTTAGTTCATCCAGGCCCTCTCATATTCAGCAGGTACAGCATTCAGAAGTTTGGCCTTTACTCGTGGATCTGTCATGATTTACTGATTTCGTTTGAAGAGCTTTGAGATTTCAGGAATGGTTGTAATCCTTTGTTCTCAAATACTGTATATGTGATGTAGTTAAATATGTATTTCAGCCCTTCAGGGACAAATCAATTTAATATAATTATCCCATGACAACATCTCGGCGCCTAGGAAATATGTCTTATCCTGATTTTTATCCGGCTGAGGTGACAGGTGTTTCTCTTTCAGGTTGCTACAGATGTTTAAATCAAAATACCCTTTCCATTTACTCTGCAACCAGACCATGTCAGGTTACCATCACTGGGCATTTGGCAGGTCTCCTTGGCCCTCACGACCACAGAATTAGGCCTTGTTATGGAGCCATGCCAACACCACGAGAGAGCATGTGCCCTCCAGCCAATGAGCTGCTGCCACACGGAAACACAGGGATAGGGAGGACCGAAACCTTTCACAATGTTTGGCTCGAGGAACATATTTATACAAAACCAGTATATAAAATGCCATTGGACGTGTGAATGCAACCATTCATAACTGGAGTTGGAAGGCAGGTTGTTTATTATTTCAACCATCTTTGCATGCTGGTAAAATACTTTCTACATAGTGACATTATGAAACTGTTTCTGAAAGGCAAAAAAAAAAACACTGCAACACCTTCGTCCACCCAGTCTTTTGGAATTGTGGGTAAAAGCAAACACTATCTCACAAACGCCCCCGGGAGCCTCTTCCAAAGAATTTCCTTGCTTCCACGGTTTTCTCTCCTTCTCTCTCGTCTCAGGAGTGTAGCCATTGTTCCACCCCTCTTGGCCGACCCTCCACCTGTTGATTGACGTTTCCTTTCATGGCAAACAATCAGGAGGGGTTAAGACACCTGTGTAAACCAGACAGCCAATGACATGCGTCGCCCCGAGGGACAGAAGGACGATAATACCAGGAGGAAAATCCAGATTGATCTCTCTCTCGTTATCCTGTCTCTCATTCCTGTACCTCTTTCTTACTCTCCTCCTTTCTCTCTCTACATCCTTCTTGTCCATTCGTTGCCAGCCTCAGTTCTTCTCTATGTTTTCACCTTTAAAAAGCCACTTTGCCTATCACCCCTATTTGTATGGATTTCATGATTTATTTGATAGGCTGTTATTTTTGCTAGCAAAGCAGTGGGGCGCATTCAAAGGTATGACGCAGCAGTAGAGATTCCCCAGAAGGACTGGGTGCTATAGTAGGTCTTCTACCTTTACACAAGGCCTCTGATCATGGTAAATCTGCAGCCTCATTACGTTTACAACTGAAAAACCAGTAATCCCATCATCTGCAGATGGCCCGTGAAGTTCAGACAGCTCCGAAGTTCTTGAAACATAAGCACACATGGATGAACTTCACGTGTAAGCCGGGAGATTAGGCTAGACTAGATCAGATTCAATTCATTGTCATTGCACAGAGTACAAAAACTTGCCATCATAATGAAGTTTAGCATTTAACCCAGACATTGCAAAAAGTAGTAGGTGCAAAAGTGAGTGCAGTTGATGAGTTGGCAGAAATACAGGATGGCTGTAAGTATATTTACGTTAATAGTATGACTAAATATACATTATGTACAGTATGTGGAGTATATAAACAGTAAAAGTACAGTTTTAGTGTAAATAGGTATAGTATCTAGAAAAGAATAGTAATGCAAAGTATGTATAGTATCTAGAAAATAATCGTAATGTACATTATACTAATAATGTAGTATGGTATCTAGAAAAGAATAGTAATGTTCAGTATGTATAGTATCTAGAAAAGAATCGTAATGTACATTATACTAATAATATAGTATAGTATCTAGAAAAGAATAGTAATGTTCAGTATGTATAGTATCTAGAAAAGAATAGTAATGTTCAGTATGTATAGTATCTAGAAAAGAATAGTAATGTACAGTATGTATAGTAGAGTATATGTACAGTATAGGTATTTTTCTAGGCATTTATTAAGCCCATGACAAATGAAACAGCGCTAAAACAGCTCATGCTGGCATTCAGCCCCTACTCAGAACCCCCTACGTCATGTGACAGGAATCAGCCTGTCAAACGGCTCCATTGGAATGTCCAGACCCTCGGCCGTAATTGGACCTCCACCCACTGTCATGTGATCTCTCACCCCAACAACACGCTAAACCCAAGAACCCGAGCCCCGAATGGCAATTAGTTTGTTGTTTGCCATCATGTGCCTACTGCCTGCGGCGGCGTTAGAGGGCTCAGGTAGGACTGAGATTAGAGACGGACCGCTATGTTGTGTAAACATCGATTCCTTGCCCCCCATCTTGTAACACAGGAACGTCCTGTTTAGGAATGATTAGATAAAGGTGTCTAAAGCATGGGATCATGGATCAATGGATTCCTCATGGTTCTGCCCACAGACTCATTACGAGGACGGTTTGACTGAGAGATACACAGCGTGTGTGTGTGTGTGTGTGTGTGTGTGTCTGTCTGTGTTAGAAAGGTACAAATAAAGAGAAACAGACACTGTAAACCAATCTAAAATATACTGCAAAATTTAGAGGGACGTAAATCTATACAGTAAAATATTCAGAAATGTTGTTTAAAAATCATTTTGTAATTGTTTTGGCAATATTATTTTTGTGTGTATTTTTGGAATTTGCACTCTCTTTTGTGCTCGTGAAGCTGAAAATTGCTAAGTAATATGTTTTGACCACTGGATATCGATAAATTCACAGTATCAAATCGCGATACAACGCATCAGCACCTGAGTATCGTGATAATATTACAGCATTTTGTCAGACCAGCAACTCAATGCACAACCCCTGACACACGTTCTCCTGTTCTTAGGTATCAGGGACAAGCAGGAATGCATCACGGTATGTTCTGAGGTGGAAGGATCGGTGGGGGGGGGGTCTCTTTGACTGCCAGTCTGTGTCTATGTCTGTCGGTGGAGGGATTACTGTCTTCTCAAGACTTTCCCCTCTGTTTGAAAAACGCCGCTATCTCCCACCGGAGAACTCCGCTCTGAGGTAGACTATGCTGTAGACCAAAGCCATATAATTACCCAGTTAAAGCATTATGTTTTCTCTATTATGTTCCTTTAACCTGACACAATATTTTAAGTGACCTGTGCAATTTCTTACACAAAGGTGGGCATGTCGTTAATGTACATGACTATACAGCACTACTTGGTAAACGAAAAACACACCAGAGAGTAATTAAAAGTATATGTACTGTAGGTACACACACACAGCTCTGCAACTAAACACTTTTTGACTGGCAAAATGGGAGCCACCAGAAACAAGGTGAGTGTTACAAAACATTTTTTTGTAAACTCTGTGTAAACAAACAATTTTCTCAATGCTCGAGTTCATGTGTACAGCCCCTGGTGATACTTCAAGCAAAGTTTAATGTTGTGTCGAGCCTTCCTAATGTTTTAAAAATAGCGATCTTGATGATATCATATTAGTGCCCCTGTCCCTCCCATTCAAATGGAAATTTGATCAAAACAAAAATAGGTAAAATCTTAAAAGTGGGGTTTCCATCCTAATTATCCTTTAACGAATGTTTGACTTGGGTACATTCAAAAAAGACTGTAGGTTGCATTTTGGCGAGAGCTACAGTTTAAGAGAATCTGTGACACAGTAGAGTGTGTCACATCTTAAGGCCTGTTTAGTGTCGATAACAGAAAGGAACGGAAAAGTCAGTCAGAGACTTGGTTAACAAAGTAAAAAAAGAGGAAACAGGTAGACGGAGAGGTGAAGGAGAGAGGAGGCAAAGGGTGTAGGTTTGCAGAACCCTGACACCCTATGGACTGTTGTGCAATTCACTATGGACGATATATTGCACCATGACCATCCAACAGTATTATTCTGTAGTGTGACTGTTGACTTGTACAGACCTGTATTATATTAGGTTGGTTTTTCTAGTGTCTCCCTATGGACACAACAGTCTGTTGTACAAAGCCTCTACAGTCAAGTCAGCTGCACATTGATCATCACACCATATAATTCTATGGTGAACTGTTTACATTAAAATTAGGCTTGATTTCTTGATTTGTCTTGGTTCTTTTACTGGTTTTGTTGGAACTGCGGCACAAGATTTTCACAAGATCTACATCGGTCTTTAGTGCACCTGGCAAATAAACTTGAACTTGAAAAGAGAAAGGAAGAGGCAAAATAGTGATCAGAATGCAGGAAAGTGTTTACAGTGAGAATGGCCGACAAACAGTACCAGTGAAGGTAAGGTCGAGGGCATTCCTTGCCTTTTGTGTATGAGGGTTTGGGAAGTTCGAATTAAAAGAAAAAATATGACTGGTGAGTCATTGTTAGGTAATGAGATTATCAAGGTGACATACTAATGGAGGAAGCGTACAAAAACACCTAGTGGACGACAGATAAAAACAATGTTAAGCTTGAATGGACAAGTCACTCTTGACACAAAGGAGGTCAATAGAGGACGTTGTTGGTGAGCAACAAGGAATTAGCAGTGCAGAATCTCCATGACAACCAGCCGCTAATGGACTGAGGAAAAGTACCCTGAAGAAAAAGCTTCTGGAATAACTGTGTTTGTTTCAAGTAACCCATGTCCCCTTAATACAAGATACAGTGTGCATACAGGAACTCAGCCTTGTTGAGAGCAGATCTATGGTCCCAAACCCTGGTAGAGGAATTCCACCAGGGACACAAGATCAGAAGGGTTGTAGTCGTGGGGTTCTGGGCATCTGTACAAAGGACAGGGAGATGGAAAAACAGGGTATAAAAGTCTACCTATGCGAGATACTGAAGTGAAAGATGTCTGTGACCTCACTCTATTTCATCGTCTCCAGACCTTAATTCCATCGAAAATCTGTGGAGGGAGCTGAAGGTTTGAGTTGCCAAACGTTAGCCTCGAAACCTTGATGAGTTCAGTGATCCTATTTACAGGAAAGAATCTGTTAAGAGGAGTGGGGCAAAATACCTCCTGAGATGTGTGCAAACCTAGTGGCCAAAACGTTTTTTAAATGCATTTTTTAGGATTTTTTGTCATTATTTTGTCTCTCACTGTTCAAATAAACCTACAATAAAAATGATAGACTAATCCAGGGGTCCTCAAACCCTTCCATGGAGGGTCTAGTGAATGCAGGTTTTCTACCTTGTACAAGCCTGATGGAGAAGCTCACTAATTGGTTAGGATCTCCCCTCACCTGGCAGTCTAGGTCCTAATTATGCTATAATTGAAGAGAAAGACCAAAAACCAGCATACACTAGGCCCTCCATGGAAGGGTTTGAGGACCACTAGACTAATCATTTCTTTGTCTGTGGGCAAACGTACAAAATCAGCAGGGGCTCAACTTGTACTGTAAAAGGCTGTTCATTTGTTCATATACATGGTCACACTCATGTTTATTTAAACAACGTTATAACAACTCAAGTCGATTTATTTTATTTTTTATATTTCAATGATCGACATACATGATCACACATGGCATAGGATTAGTTAATATTGTAATATGACATATTACTGGAACGAATTTGGAGTGTCATTATTTTTCCTGTGAGTGATGTGTGGGTTCCAGCGGAGCAGTTGGAAAAGGTGTGTAGTGGTGGAATGAAGCGCAACAACTGCTCAGTGAGCTAGGAGTGGGATTTCCAAACACTCAATTCACATACTCTGTGTGGAAGACAGAACCTAAAGTAGATGGGCAAATATACAGCTATACAATAAGTAAGATCTTATCATACGGAGGGTTCCGTGATGGTTTCACTGTGGTTTTATGATGGTTCAATGACAGGTCTACCATGGTTAAAGGATGTTTCTAGAATGGTTTTCAGAAAGCTTTCCCTCACACACTGGCTCTTCTCTGGTCCCAGGCATCACTATGAATATGGGAGGAGTCCCAGTGAGGGACAGAGATGACAGACAAGTGGGGTATGGAGAGAAGGCAGACTGGCATCGCTCATCACTCTTTTACACACTTCCATCAAAAGAGAAGATAGCACTTCGTCTGATAGCGTCAATGGTGGAACCAGCTTCCACTGGAGGCTAGAACAGCAGAGTCTCTACCCATCTTCAGGAAACATCTGAAAACCTTCCTCTTCAATGAATACTTAAATTAGTTATATTCCATTTCTGTTATCTTGAAATGTTTTTGATATCTGTAGATCCTTCTCTAGCACTGTTTTTGACTATTCAGTGTTTCATATGTTGAATGCTCTTACTACTAAGTTGTGGTTGTTTCACCTAGTTTCTCCTAAATGTATGCACTCACTGTATGTAGCTCTGGATAAGAGCGTCTGCTAAATAATTAAAATGTGAAATGTAAATAGAGCGACACAGCAGGAGAGTGTGATGTATGAGAGGGACAAAGATAGAGAAGGAAGGAGGAAAAGACAGTTATTGTGAGAGGGATTGACGAAGGGAAACGAACAGAATGAAACATTGAGGAAGACAGAGCCAGGACGAGAACGAGGTCATGTGAGGTGCAGAGAGTGGAGCGCACATTGCCCAGAGGATGTGGTGTTAGTAAGGCTAGCAGGTCCAGTGGCTTTAGGCCTTGTTAGTAATTAGGCCTCACCACTGGATGCCACAGGACCAACCATACAGAGAAGGCCCCATCATCAACGTATTCTTAAAACACCATCAGGCACACAGATGTGTGATTACAGAACATCAAATGTATGGTCGTTTTTTTAAAAACATCTACAAAGACACTAGGGTCTCAGTGTTTAATGTTTCTATGAGGAGAACTCCAGGAGTCTCATTGGTCAATCATGCATGAAAACAAATCTGTGTGCAAATCACACGTGGAATTAGTTCCATGTAAAGTTGGAGATTTAACAGTGTGATTATTTAAATAACACGTAGTTTAGTATACTCCATACACATAAGGCTTCTTAGAGAAGAGGCAATCAAGGTAGTGAATCAAGGAAATATAAAATAAAACAGAGTAATACATAGTATGTCATCGTATACAGTATTTATATATTTAAACTATGGAGAGACATAATAACAACAAAATCCAGAAAAATGCATTTCAAACAAGTTATGAATTGATTTGCATTACAATGAGTGAAATAAGTATTTGATCCCCTCTCAATCAGCAATATATCTGGCACCCAGGTGACTCTTATACAGGTAACGAGCTGAGGTTTAATGGAGTGCTTAAGGCTAGAATGGGCTACAAGACCATCGCCATGTAGCTTGGTGAGAACTAGAAGAAGACAACAGTTGGTGCGATTATTTGCAAATGTAAGAAACACAAAATAAATGTTAATTTCCCTCGGTCTGCAGCTCCATGCAAGATCTCACATTGTGAAGTTGTAATGATCATGAAAATGGTGAGGATTTAGCCCAGAACTACAAGGGGGATATTGTCAATGATCTCAAGGCAGCTGGGACCACAGTCACTGAGAAAACAATTGGTAACACATTACGCCGTGAAGGACTGAAATCCTGCCGTGCCCACAAGGTCCCCCTGCTCAAGAAAGCACATGTACAGACCCATCTGAAGTTTGCCAATGAACATCTGAATGATACAGAGGTGAACTGGGTGAAAGTGTTGTGTTCAGATGAGACCAAAATCAAGCTCTTTGGCATCAACTCAACTCACCACGTTTGGAGGAGGAGGAATGCTGCATATGACCCCAAGAACACCATCACCACCGTCAAACATGGAAGTGGAAACATTATGCTTTGGGGGTGTTTTTCTGCTAAGGGACAAGACAAATTCACAGCATCAAAGGGACAATGGATGGGGTAATGTACCATCAAATCTTGGGTGAGAACTTCCTTCCCTCAGCCAGGGCATTGAAAATGGGTCATGGATGGGTATTCCAGCATGACAATGACCCAAAACACATGTCCAAGGCAACAAAGGAGTGGCTCAAGAAGAAGCACATTAAGGTCCTGGAGTGGCCTAGCCAGTCTCCAGACCTTAATCCCATAGAAAATCTGTAGAGGGAGCTGAAGGATTGAGTTGTCAAACGTCAGCCTTGAAACCTTGGTATGTTGGAGAGGATCTGCAAATAAGAGTGGGACAAAAACCTCCTGAAATGTGTGCAAACCTCGTGTCCAACTACAAGAAACTTCTGACCTCTATGATTGCCAACAAGGTTTTTGCCACCAAGTACTGTTTTGCAAAGGGGTCAAATACTTTTTTCACTCATTGTAATGCAAATCAATTAAAAACTTTCTGAAATGTGTTTTTCTAGATTTTCTGTTGTTATTCTGTCTCTCACTGTCACTGTTCAAATAAACCTATCATTAGAATTATAGACTGGTCATTTTTTTGTCCATGGGCAAACATACAAAATCAGCAGGGGATCAAATAATTGTTATCCCTTACTGTATCTGAGCAACTTACAGTAAGTACAGGGACATCATGCTGGAGCAATTTAGGGTGCCTTGCTTAAGTGTATATAAGTATTTTTTACACATAAGTAACGATTGTAATTGTTACTAGTAATTACTTTATTTTATTTTAAATGATACCAGTACTTCTTCTTAACAACAACTCACACCTTGTTAATAGTTATTTTTCTATTTGAACAAGTAAAAATGTACTAGTAATAATAGTCAAAATGTACTAGTAATAATAGTCAAAATGTACTAGTAATAATAGTAAAAATGTACTAGTAATAATAGTCAAAATGTACTAGTAATAATAGTAAAAATGTACTAGTAATAATAGTCAAAATGTACTAGTAATAATAGTCAAAATGTACTAGTAATAATAGTCAAAATGTACTAGTAATAATAGTCAAAATGTACTAGTAATAATAGTCAAAATGTACTAGTAATAATAGTCAAAATGTACTAGTAATAATAGTAAAAATGTACTAGTAATAATAGTCAAAATGTACTAGTAATAATAGTCAAAATGTACTAGTAATAATAGTAAAAATGTACTAGTAATAATAGTCAAAATGTACTAGTAATAATAGTAAAAATGTACTAGTAATAATAGTCAAAATGTACTAGTAATAATAGTCAAAATGTACTAGTAATAATAGTAAAAATGTACTAGTAATAATAGTCAAAATGGAGCTGCTAGTAAAATACATAATACTCTTGCCAACACAGATCTAAACTCCCCCATGACAATATTTAATAAGAAGCAAAGCAGCCAAGACCTTATTGGTGAATGGTTACCGTGGGTCATAACCTGGTTGCTGATTACCCCTCAGAAAGTAAAAAGGTAAATTAAGTTCAATTGTAGCTGATATTTGTTTTAGTTCAAACAATTTTGTTCATGTAACATTTTACTTTAACACACTTTGATAGTTTTGCCAAATAAAAAAAAGTTATCTGAAAAACATTCGGAATTACCAAAACTGTAACGCGGGCAAAGAGTTGTCACGAAATCAAATGCAAAGATTTAAAAACACTTACAAAATAAAAGGACTGTTGAGTCAAACGATATTCGCAATGTACCCCAACAGTAAATAACGCACAGTTAACATTTAGCAATATACCACAACTAATAAAGAAAACACAGAAACCTAAATACATTGAGTGATTATAGAACTGATCTCAGCTGTGTGTAGTTGTGGAACAAAACAGAGTCCATTGGATGCTGGTGATGTAAGGGTTAGTCTGGGTAAACAGAAAACATAGGCCAAACATTGAGTTGCCCGAGCTGGAGCCACCAACTCAGGTTCCGTGGAAATGGGAGACCATTGCAAACATGTCCAAAATAGCTCCTAAATAATTCTGTGGTTAAAACTCCCCAGACACTCCAGCACTAACTGTAAGGTTAGTTAAACTACATCCTGTGTGTTTTGTTAGGAGTCATATATACTGTAGGTTTATGTTTATTTTTTATTTATTTATTTGATATAGCACCTTTTACAGGCATAGGGGCCTATTTTAACGATCTGAAACGCAAAACGCAAGTGACGTTGTGGGTGGGTCCTGGGTGCTGTTGCTATTATGCCGGCGGGATAAATGCCTGACGCAAATCTAAAATGGGTAGGTCTGAAGAAGCCACATTAGTCATAGGTGTGGTTTAGGCGTAACGTGCAATAAACCAATCAGAGTGGCATCTCACATTCCCATTCAGAGCATGCGCACTTGTTCCAAGGCGGATTGCATCTAATTTTTCTTTTTTACAAAATGTACATAAAGAAAAGTCACAAAGACATACTTTCCAATGTTTTGGGCTCACTCTCACTGAATCACGAGGTTATGAATGCATGGTGATATTGTTGCAATGTAGTCTAACATTAGACCAAGATTATTTTGCTTACCTCACTCTTCTGTCAAATAAGCTCTCCCATTCTGCTGCTGGGGCATTTGGGTTAAGTGGCAACAGCACATGCATTTCAACATCACGTATCCTAAAGTCCTCTAATATTTGTGACTGTGACTTGGAATCGTCAATGGCAAGAGGTTTTGCGGTCATTCATGCAGATCAATGAGCAAGACTTACAGCTGGCAATGCGAAAACACAAATTGCATACAGTTCAGCTCACGTAGCACAGAGTTTGTGGTTTGACTAATCCAGTCTGTTTCTGAAGATGGCGGCTGCCTTGTAGTCATGAAAAGTAATGTCTTTTAAACTATATTTCTAATAATTTGTCTGTACACGTACAAAGTTCTCAAATGCTTCGGTTAGCATGTAGGGACTCTCATTATGCTACCGTGGAAGTGTGGTGCTATTTTGAGCCTTGTTAGTGGTCTAATAATAGCGATTTATTTTTACTTCATCCATGCCCACACAACTAGTGTTATAAGGTAATTATCAGTTCGCACTAAAACTGGGCACATTCGATTAGCATGAAAACATATCCCACAGAATGGTCGGCTCGGTAGCAATGTGTTATTAACCCCTAGGTTCATTTTGCGCCGGAGTTGTCCTTTAAGTACAAAAGCAACCAATTTCCTCATCATCATGTGAACAGTTAGTCCTCAAGCTAGATAGTAACCAGCTTGAGGACTAGTTTGACAAAGTCAGATACACTTTTGAGTTTGTCAGCCTTAACATTGCCAATGTCATCTTGAGGGACTGATGTAGCAACCATAGTTATTGGCTGCTGTAACACAGTCTTTGGGCTTGGAAAAAATTCACTGATGGGGGTAGCTGCAACGGATTCCTCCCTGGTCCCAGCACTTTGAAAGCGGGTGGATAATGGACATGTAGCTGGCTGCCAGCTTCTGTTGTAACGTTAATGCCAGCAGCACTACGTTAGCAGAATCAATGCTGATGATGCTGCTCTTGGCAGAATCAGAATTTGTGCCCCCTGGTGGCGCTTCATTGAAAATATACAATTCTACTCTTTGCTAGAATATAATGGGAAACAACCCATTCAGTTTTTCAGATCTTGATAGTATTTAATATATTCCTAATGACCAATTAATCGATCGTTGATTAATCAATAGCATTCCTATGTTGGTGCAAACAATGTAGCTGATGTCACATCACAGTTTGCTTCATTGACCTTGTACTAATACACTATATACAGTGTAGCACAAATAGTGTGGACACTTGACCATCACACCCATATGAGGTTGTTGGACATCCCATTTTAAAACCATGTGCATTAATATGGAGTCCCCCCCTTTGCGGCTATAATAGCTTTTCCCACCCAAGGGATTGAAACTGAAGCCACATCGAGGCTTAGGTCACCATGTTGGTGAGAGCCATACACATAACTTACTGCCCCTCTCACTGTTCAGGGTCACCGGGTGAACAAACACGAGTGGTAGCCCCTGGAAACCCATGCCCTATTGCCCCTCCAGCCATTCCCCCTTAGGAGGCGACAGGGTGGGGACAGCTGAAGCCATAAACTGTCTAGTCTAATGTCACGCCCTGAATGATATCCAACTCTCTACACATTGAACCACATTTGATCAGCGCCCTACAGTCCTTTGTATAGTCTAGTGCACTTCATAGGGAGTAGTGTACAATTTGGGAAGCAGCCACAGAGACAGACATGATAACAACAATGACGGTTCCAGCTCAGCTTCCCAGAGACGCTCCAGCAGTATAGAGCATCTCGCCAAACACAGAAACTCCCGACATCCATCTCTACACTTTGTCTTGGGTACCCTACGTGAATCTATGAGACTTTTTACACTACTCTAAATTTCAGCCATATATTCGAGTCCTTTCAAACAATGCTCAAGATAAGACAAAATTGTTGTGTGTAAACAATGCGAGTCTCTCGAATTTCATCAGGCACACAAGAAGAAAACAGCCTAGCAGAAATGTTACAAACAGCCCAGCAGTAATGTGTATTGTGGGGAAATACTTCACGTGTAGGTCAATGGGCTGGGCTGGTTTCTGAGTGAAGTGTTCATGCACCCAGCTCGAGACATCTTAAAGAAAATTCGATGACACACAGACAAAGGCGCAACTGCCGTCTTGAGACATGACAATGTAAATTTGAACAGCATGGAAATTATTTTGTCTTATCTCAAGCATTTCTCGATCAGTCTTAAATATGTTGCTGAAAGCTATCGGAAAGTAAAATGGGCCTAAGTGTCTAGATTCATCTCTAATTGGTCATTTGACCAACATAAGTTATTTTCACATCAGATTTCTTTACAGCTAATCTGATTGGCCAAAAGAAAACATAATATATTTGGTTATCTGTAGGCAGCCATAGCTACAGGTATGTTGTTTTTGTGAAGATGGCTGCCATTTTGAGCCTCGCTTGAGGCAGAGCAGAATTAACTTGGTTTCACCAGCACCATGTTTTAACCTTGCCAAGCCAATGAAGGCACAGACGTGTGAAGGCATATGTGGAGGCTTTGATTCCACCTTCAGACAATGACCAAATGCCCACGTGAGCCTGCTGGCTAAGCTTCTCCTGGAGCTCCGAACGGGATCTTTAAACTTTAAAGCAACATCCTGGAGATAGTCATTCAGCCCCCAGAATGTGCCTTTCACATCTGTTGTGGCTTGAGGTGGTAAGGCTCTCCGCATGCAGGGGCTTCACACTACTAACACAAACAATATCCTTGCCACAGCCGTCTCAGCTGACGCGTGCCTGTCCCACTGACCCCTCCCAGGTCAGAGGTTAGCTGACCTATGTGGGCAAGGGGACACTTTCACTCGGAGATGGGTAATGGGCGGTGGATACGGGAGCTCTGAGAAAACATCAGTTCAGCTGCACTTTGTGGCCCCTGTCACAAACCTTCTGGGAAAGTTCAGAAGACCTGGCAGGGAAAAAGGAAGGTCAAAAAGAGGGATTTTCATTGAAATGGGATGAGTGGGTGGGACCTGAGGGGGTGGGTGGAACCTGAGGGAGTGGGTGGGACCTGGGGGGAGTAGTTGCACTGACCAACACATTACCACAGACCAACACATTACCACAGACCAA